>JASANF010015248.1:0-87682 GCA_030248245.1 Trissonchulus sp. WLG1_4
ATTTTTTCCTTTTCTTTCGTAATTACCATGAGAAACGAAATCTCAGCTACATTATATATAATACCTTTGAAGCATGAAACTATACGTGTTGTTTTTGTTGTCACCTAGATGAGGCGATCTGCGACGAAACCAATTTTTCGATATTTTTATTTCTTCATATAATAAAAAACTAAAAAATTTTTTGTTTTATTTCTATACCTAAAATTTCGAAAGCATGTCCCTGGTTGATGAATCCACTGACGAGTCGCCGTCTAACCAGGGTACGGTCTGGAGACGATCGCAAGCACCTACTAACCATTTTAGCTAAGTATTAACAATCAAGCACTTTTGTCATCTGTCTGTCCGTCTATGTCCTTAGTAATCCTAGCTATACGATTAACAATATACATCATCAGGGAAATTACTTATAAAATTGTTTTTATAAGTAATTTGCTACTAGTTGAATAAGTCTTACTTATTGCAACTTTCAAATTATTTGTAATTTCAGATTATCTTGTTTTGCTTTTTCCTGGGATCAAAGAAGAAATGCAGTCCGGAGATCAATCGACGAGCAGTAGTAAGATTGCCCTTTAGTACGATATATGAAATTAAATTAATTTTTGCTTTTTCTTTCTTCTCTCTCTATATATATATATATATATATATATATATATATATATATATATATATGTGTTATATAATTATATATATTTTTATATATATACAGTATTTATATATATATATACATATATATATGTGTATATATATATATATATTTATATATATTTTATATATATATATATTTTTAGGATCATAGACGATTCCGATTCGTCCATTATTTTCAAAACTGTAAGAGCCCCTATTAAAAAATTCCAGGTTGGTTAAGACTAAGAGTCAAGAGATGAAGCTGATGACATATTTTAACACGTTTAGTCCAATATGCCATTCCTAAACCTAAACCCAAACAAGTCCAGTACGTTTAATCCGGTAAAAACGAATGATCCATTAGTTAAACCTGAGCCAAATTTTGCGCCAAACGTACCCGCCTAGCTCGTTCCTGGCCTCCAGACGGCAAACGTTTGATGAAATCCAGTCCGCTCAATGGGGTGCTAAGAGGGGGCAGCAGCACGGCGGGATCCGCGCTCACAAAGCCAAGAGCCAGTTTTCGATTCTAAAAAAAGGTATTAACTTGATGATTATCGCCTATAGAGTTCGAATAATGAAGGTTGTTTGTGTCTCAATATATATTTATGGTATAATATGTCTGAAAACCAGGCTTTTTTAGGCCATAGCTAAGGCCATGGTCTAAATTTTTCCAGATTGGCCTAAATTTTTTCAGCGATTGCGGCCAGCTGGCCTAAACTTTTTCAGCTGTGGATGAAGAAAAAATTTCAGATACGTCTCCAATTGATCTTAATTTGGCCTAAAAATCAAAAATTTCCCCAAATTTTTTCATGGGGGCTGCCGCCCCCAGACCCCTGCGACTCTGTGGCTTACTATACCTTGTTGTTATCTATTATTCAAGTCTATGCATCTATACACAAGTATGTTATGCTGCATTTACATGAGTACACGAGTATATTATGCTACATTTGTGTAATAGACTGTCTGATGTGACGTTCTGATGTTTTGTCTCAATTTTTGTCAGAAATAAATTCTGATACGTCTCCACGTGACCAAATTTGGGCTAAAAATTGGAAAAGTCGCCAATTTTCTTCTAGGGGCTGCCGCCCCCAGACCCTGCAACTGTTTAGTAATCTTGCGTTGGTAAGGCGCGTTAAAATTGCTAAAGTGTCTTTTAAGGGGGTAATTGCGTTTTTAGGTGTTTTTTTAAACTACCATAACTGCACTTAACCTCAACAAAAACTAGAGCGGTCTTTTTTACATTTTTTTACACCTTCTAGCTTTAAAAAACTATATTTAAAAGCAGATTATCTTTTGCAATTTTACTGCTGCTATCATTTGAATATACCCCATCAGCAGTTTTTTTGACTAATTTTTGCGCCACAGTTATGAAACTCAAGATCAGCCAACAACTACTAAACTTTTTGCAGTTATGCACTGACATAATATCCCCACCCGTTTTTTTGATATAGTTGATAAGTCGTTTCTACGTTGAGAAAATGACATTTTCGTGCAAAAATCACGTAATTTGACTTTTCTCTAAAATTTTCAAAAGCCCATAACACCGACTCTACAAACTATTTTTAGAAAAGGAAAAAAACGGGTGGGGATATTTTCCTAAAGATAATGTGGTTAAAATTTCGAAGCCGTAGTCTGTTTTTGGCTTGAGTTCTGTGGGCGCAAAAATTACACTGAAATGTCAAAAAGCACGAAAACGACATTACCCCCTTAACCCATTACAGAGAAATTGTGAATTTATGGTCCGTAAAAATCTTCTGGATCCTCGCCAATCCGCCAGCTGTTGTGTAATTTTTAGTGGATTGAGCTTTGAGCTCCAAAAAAAATTTTATATGCCGCTATAGTAACAAAAAAAGCATTATTTTTGAACGAATATGCTAATATGTGTCGTTTTTGTGCTAAAATTGCTGTTAAATTCATTTTAACACTGAGAATTCTAAAAGTCTATTCCCCCGAAATTTGTTTCTGGCTACACAACTGCACAATATACTATGCTCATTTTTGTAAATAATTTTCGCAAAAATGCAAAAATGAGTTGGCCTAAGCTTTTTGTCAAGTGGCCTAAAAAATTTTGGACCTGAGGCCAAGTGGCCTAAACTTTTCAGACCAAAAAAAACCCTGCTGAAACAGTGGAATAAACACTGTCCTTCGTGATATATTCTAAATAATCAAATCACCCATTTTAGCTTATACAATGATTTGTAATAATAACACATGATAATAATGAACACAAAATGTAAACATTGTTGATACACGGTTTATAACACAAGAGCGTCTGAACAAATGGTAAAACCAAACCAAAGTTAGAGAAAATTTGGCGAATAATATTTGACAAAATATATTGATGGATAATTAGCGCTTTAGGAGCAGAGCCTTTCTACCGAAATTCAATGCTTGCTCTTAATGAAAACTTAATAAAATGGAAAATTACTTCAAAACTGACCAATCAAACGTGACAGATAGGGTAAAATTTAAAAAATAAATAAATAGCATTCAAAAAATTAATAATTTATACAAGTCAATCCAATACATTGTCTAGTTCAACATATAGTTTCTCACTTTGTAACGGTGATACTCGTCTTCAAAGAGATCCAAAAATATTTCTTCGACCTAAACAGAAAACACAGCACTATTCCAAAGCCGACGAATTTGAATCTAGAAAATTAAAAAAACTACTGAATCATGATTAACCTAAGTACATCTCAGAACGCAACTAAAAATCTCCAAAATGTGTGCCAAGGCGCAGACTCAAATTAATATCTCAAGTTAAGTTTTCATTTTGAAAACCTTTCTGCATTGTCATGTTTTGCCACGGATACAGCGACAGATATTGTGTAATACACCAATAGTCTCTCTACAATACCCACGCAAAGTGCAATTCCTACTCAACTGCAAAAAAGTAGGCGAAAAATTATAGCCAAAAGAATAATGCCAGTTTCATAAAAGCCGACCCAAATATGTCCTTAGTCCTTGTCAGTGTTCCTGTGTCCTCAAGGACAAGTATGAACCAGGTTTTTTACAGCATCCTAAAACGAAGCAAAAAGACCAAATTCATGGTATTATACGGCACTTTATTTTTATTCTCACACTCACCTCATAGTAGTATCTCAAAATGCTGATAATCTTTTCACGAGCAGAATACAGCGATGCCAAATGCTGATCTGTGAGAAAGACAGACTGGCCAACAGCCTCCCGCAAAACCGTACAGGCAAGATCCAACGTTAGCAGGCGCACTTGACTGTCTGAAATAGTACGCAGGAAAAGTTTAGTCCAAAAAAAGAAAACGTGTCAACACTGTTCCACCGAAATACTCTGCAGCATACATGGGTGTGGGGTGGAATTGGGGAAGGATTACTCTCCCCCCCCCCCCAACCCGACCCCGCTCCCCCCAGGAAGGTCCGCTACCCCCAGATCGGCTGTCACCCCCCTAACTGGGCAAGCAATGGCGTAGCACCCCCCTTCCCGCCGGTCGACAGCTCCCCTCCCCTCAAGATTTTCTCAGCTGCATATTTACTGCGTATTCTGCACTCTGCAGTCGATTATACTTAATAAGATTGTCAAAAAAACAGATGCGGGGTGGCTCAGTGGCAGTGTGTCCTGCTGAGGATCAAAAGGTCTCCAGTTCGAATCCTCCACGAGCTACAATGAGGCAAGGTCCACCCAGCCCGTCATGGTGTCATCGGTGGTGGTTAGCGCAATAGGCAGAACATCAGTTGCCAGAGCGGGTTCCCGTCCGAAAATCCCCGAAAGGGGTCTATCTTTACCTCTGTCAAAAAAACTGACTAAAAATCAGCGTAATAAACTTTAAAAAATACTAGTCTGACATAAAAAGTTGCACCACTTGAGAAAACGAAACATGTGATTTCGTCACGAAAATAATAGATTTTGACTATCAAGAGTATAGCAAGTAGTCATAGCAGTCATGCCACTAAAGTAAGTCAGTGGCGCATCTATTTTTTGTCAGACTTTAGCATGTTAAACGAAGTCCTCTCAAAGAAGTCCTCTTTGCATAAACGCGATTCCGGTGTATAATTGAAGTAAAGACACCTACCAGGATCAGTACTTAAATGAATAATATTGAGCAATCTACTGGCGATTTCATCGTTATACTGGCGGGGTTCACTCTGCAAATAATGAACAATTTACAAAATAATACGACTCGATAAGATTGAAATATTCAATAATCAACATTTTCATCTGATAGCATACAGTTATGAATTAAAGTTAAATATTAACATCTCAGAAGTGTACGGGGAGGGGGGAGGGGAAGATCCAATATTGGGGGGAGATCCAAATATTCCAAATTCAAACATATTGTGACAGCACAAAAAATTTGGGCCCCCTTCTCAATACATGGCCAGGTAGAAAATTCTGGGAAGCGCTGCGGCGAAACATTTTCCTCTATTTTCTTTTGTGAGACACGTGTCAAGCCTGAGTGGGAGTGAAGTAGTAGTTGAAGCCAAATTACGACAATTAATATAACCACTCATGAATTAGCGTTTGTAGTTTTTTATGAAGTATTAATCGCTTAAACTTATCTGGAAAACCAGATATATTTTCGAGAAAACACAATCAGTCTCTATAACATTTTCATCGTAAACGATTTTCACATACAAAATTACGTAAAGCTGCAAAGAAAAATTCTTACCGGAGCTTTGCGTAAATTAAGACCACCCGATTTGAGTAATTCTTCACTGATTCCTAAAAAAATATTATCCACCGTTATCAGACTCGGAAAAAATCTCTTCGATTTAATCAAAAGCTTTGTCTTAGCTTAGTTTGCTGATCGCTATAACGTCGCCACAACAAAAAGGTCGTATTGTCAATAATCAAGAACGCATGCTACACTTCACACAAAAAATACGAAACGAATCAACGATTCCACTAACTAAAAAAAATAACAGTTAAATAACAGGAGAATGCAATGTTATTAGGTAACATACAACGAAAACAGGATTATGGAGAACAAACTAACCAGCTAAAAATCCATGGGAGCACAAACAAAACAAATAATATTTGTAATGCAAACAAATGCAGTGACTGAAGTAGTGAAGTGGGGAATAAATATTTAAGCACGGTTCACACTAATATACTAAACCGATACGAGTAAAACAGTGAACCGATCTGCATACACTGTCGTGAAGCAGACAAATACCAACGACTATTTTCACTGTAAATCACCTAATTCTTTGATGACATTTTGTACTATCTACACATAGATAAAAACTAGACTGGACTCGTTGATAGATCGGATTGGATGCACTCGGCCACACAATATGTGTAGGATTCGCAATCTGGGATATGACTTAGACAAAATTTTTTTAAAAATTACATAGCCTAATAAGTGCTGGCGTATTCTTTGTGTTGTGAATTTGTGACCAAAGACACAGCGTCAGTCACGGCGTAAAAAATGTGCAGTTGCAATGCAAACTGACCAAATTGCCCCATTAATAATATAAGTAAGTATGCATGGAAATATCGTGCCCCTTGTTTCTAAGATAGTATGCAAACCAAATCCGCTTTAAGTAAAGACACATAATACAAAGACACTAAATGACTATGTGCGGACTGGATAATGGTTGAGGTTTATTGTGAGTTGGTGAGTTGAATGGTGACTAGCAAATTGGCACATCCTCGTGCAAACTTAAACCACTTTAACTTATGTACACCCCATAATCTGGTCAACGTCACTGTTGTTTTTGACTATGGCACTACAAAGTTGGTAGTACTTATTAACCCAGAGAAGATACCGCTATCAATACATTAAGACGTATAAATTTTTTTAACTCTTTTGCACTAATTTAGCAATCACAGTCCCGAGCCTAGCTATAACTTTAAAAATCAATCTCAACAGTATTCTGCTTGGGATACCATAGACATAGAATCTATCCTACACTGTACAGTAAAAAAACGCAAAACAACTTAGTCAGTAACACAAAAAAAGTCTTCTACCTTCATTATGACCAATAGCATATAGGACACAAAGGGCATAAAAAGTCACGTGATCAGTCACACTGGCATCCAAAGCATTCAATAGACAACAATAGAAAGGCCTAAAAATATATTACTAGATACAAAATTACAACCAATAGGATGTATAGACAAAATTCAGTGTTGAAATGGAATAAAAAAATACATTTTGAAATAAAACTTTTTACCACAAAATAGCACATTTTTGGCTGCTAATTACCACATATAATTGATATTATTGAAGATATATGCAGAAAGTGAATACAGCAAAAACAAAAAAATCGACAAGTTAAACAGAGCTGCTACAAATCATTAAATCAAAATCAAACCTGCTTATTCTTGGAAATTCTTCACTTTCAGCGCAATTTGTTTCCTGCAGCTGTAGCATCTTCATTTTTTCCTCATCACTGTAACTTTCAGCCAAAACACCTACAAAAAACATTATTGACAAAATAGCATAAGTTTCAAAATAAATTTAATAAAAATATATCGGGTAGGCAAACCCACGTAGCAGCACTTACTACAAAAATAATACTACACACATAACACATACAAAATTTTAACGTAAATAAGCAAAATATACAAGTACAACCCTAATTTGCTCAAAAAATAAATTCAAAATACTTGTTGGAGAAACATTGGCGGACGGACTCGTGGACAGATCCTGAAAAACAAAAAACAAGAAAAAAGTTTATGTAAAAAATGCAGTAGCAGAAAAGTGTTTAAAACAAACGTTTTTTTATGCACGTGAACTGTGAAGTCGACATGAAATTAGATTTGAAATGAAATGAAATGAAACCTGAAATTTTCAAGTCATGAAGTCTCTGATAATATGCTCACCGTCAGTTTTTGTCAAGTTTTTCTGTTGTTTGTCAAACACTTCTTCAATAAAAGCTGGGATACCTTTGTGTGGTTCGAAACTTCATCACATGAAGCCAGTCATTCTTCTATTAAACTATTTTCCGCATTTAAAAATATTTGCTAGTCTAGCTTACACGTCATGTAACAATTGGCTGTTAAATAGCGATTTATTTTTTGCAATAGATGGTCCAACTTTTACTAACAAACAAATAGACGCATTCATGACTCAATATGACTCACTAACCGATTTCTGAGGACTAAGACTGAGGGCGAAAATCGTGGCATCTCCATAAAGGAGCATGTTGCACAGACGGTCCACCAAACTGCCATAGTTGAATATCAAAAACACCTATAAAAACACAAAACGTCAGTGATTTTAATGAACAGATGTTTTTACCAAAAAACACTAGTGCATGGGAAAAGCGTAAGGGAGTATATCCTTCCACGGACCCGGGAAGAAGGGCCAGAAAACCTGAGCAGAAATCAGACACCATGGTATGGGATGAAAAAGAAGTCAAAATTTAGCCTTAGAAGCGTCCCAAAATTTCCTACACTGTTAATACATGTATGCCTTAACGGCAACAATTTTTGTGTAACTTGTAAATGAGCTATACGGTTTTAATGCCATTTAAATTAGCAAACAAATTATTTGACAGGCTTGCTAATAGCACAAACTTGCACAAAATTGTGTTCTTAAAACTATGCTTGAAGTTTGCAACACTATGGCCACCTTACTTTTTACTTATACTTTACTTTTTATTATTACGCTTTTTTATAATATAATACTGACAATATTTTTTGTGAATCAATAAACGCTAAAAAAGATTTAGTATAATATAAAATAGCAAAAAATGCTTACTTGAGTAATAATGAACATCGCCGTCACCAATGAAACGTGCGGACCCTCTGTCTAAAAAACAAAGACTAGTGACCGAAACGTAAACTTCCTACGCGGACTTTGCCGTAAGTTTAGTTGACCATACCAATCACCATTTTTACGGAAGTCCATGTCAAGTTACCAAACTCTTGTCAACATAAAGCCCGGTTCATACATGTCCTTAAAGTTTTGTCCCTAAGCGAGTGCCGAGTCCTAAACCACTGCCGTAAGAATTGCAATAGTTTTTTGCACAATGTTGCGTCAAATCAAGTTAATGTGGAGCAAATGCAAAAAGAATTGGTCAGTTTCTCACAACATTCATTTGAAATTTGTCCTTGTCCCTGTCATTATGTCCTTGTCCCTGACATTATTAAAACAAGTATGAACCGGGTCTAACATAGAATCTAAAAACAATTATGTATAATTGTACAACAGTAAACAAGCATAATTTGAATTTCATTACTTTCAAAAGTACAAAAGCATAGTAAACACTGAAAGTTGAAACAAGGTTGATAGGTGAAGATATACTGTCGCAATCGCAAGGAATATCAAAGCTTTAGAAAACCTGACTGCCTTATAATAATTGCTGCCTTTGAACAAGTTAGCCTAACAACCGCCTCAACTTGAAGACCAGTCAACTATCCAGGTCACTCACATGAACTCGACCCCCACCCCCCAAAAAAAAAAAAAAAAAAAAAAAAAAAAAAAAAAAAAAAAAAAAAAAAAAAAAAAAAAAAAAAAAAAAAAAAAAAAAAAAAAAAAAAAAAAAAATAAAAAAAAAAAAAAAAAAAAAAAAAAAAAAAAAAAAAAAAAAAAAAAAAAAAAAAAAAAAAAAAAAAAAAAAAAAAAAAAAAAAAAAAAAAAAAAAAAAAAAAAAAAAAAAAAAAAAAAAATAAAAAAAAAAAAAAAAAAAAAAAAAAAAAAAAAAAAAAAAAAAAAAAAAAAAAAAAAAAAAAAAAAAAAAAAAAAAAAAAAAAAAAATAAAAAAAAAAAAAAAAAATAAAAAAAAAAAAAAAAAAACAAAAAAAAAACAAAAAAAAAAAAAACAAAAAAAAAAAAAAAAAAAAAAAAAAAAAAAAAAAAATAAATAATAATTCGGATTTGAGTATACCAATGAATAGACCAACTTATGTTTGTTAACACACTGATGCTTATTAACCAAAATTGGTTCAAACTTTAAAACTTTTCAAATTTTGTTACTAATTTCATTAATCAGCACCCTAACTTACCCATTTAACGACGTTTCAAACGTAACCTTTCAGCAGCACCGGTGGCGCAGTGGGTTAGCGTGTGGTTTGTATGTAGTATTTGTTACATCACACCAGAGGTCCCAGTTCGATACTGGGCCGGTGTGATTTTTTCAATTTTTTGTCTTCTTATGGATTCATAGTACAAAAATAATAAATCTTTGGCAATTCACAAGAAATGCACAATCTATTTCCAGCCAGTGGGCTTGCTCAAGAAGTTTATGTGTGCGATCAATGCTAATCACAGTTGTAAACATACTTATTTTTTCGTCAAATTTAAAACGTTGTTGATAAATAATACCTAAATGAAATCACGTCACGTATTTGGACGAACTAGACGCACTAGACTTGTTAATATAAATAAATTAGGTACTAAATTTATTATTAAACTAACTTATTTATTCAGGGCAGGGTTTTTTCCAAACAGACCACTGCTCAAATTTTGTTCTTTTTTTATTTTTGAGTGTTCTTTTTATGATGGCCTGTTCTTTTTAGTGCACGTTTTTTAAACCCCATTGTTTATACTTAAATAACTGTCCGGTCGTTACAAAAGCTAAAAAGTCGTATTAAAAGCTAAAAAGTCGTATTAACTATTTAAGTCAAGTATAGAGCGGGTACGCAGCCTCAAATTTCATACGGCTAAAATTTTACTGAAGAATCCCCTGTGGGTTTTTGTAGCTAGGACAGAAAAAACTTCCGGTACGACACCAATTCACCAAATTCGGCCGAAAAAGTAAAACCTTTTCTGCTATTCCTGAGGGTATGTCGCATGACTGATGTTCGACTGAGAGCGGCTTGACTAACATATCATTCACTAAAGGCAGCAAAAGCTAGAAATTTTACGTGTAAAACCCTTCAAAGATAAAAAATCAGGACCGCTTTGTTTCTTACATAAAAATGCAACAAAAACCCGTTTGTACAGCATAATCACCGAAGCAGGTTAAAAAACTCACCGTCGCTCGTAAGCTTCATCAGCCTGAGCACAAATATCAATTTCCATAATATGATTGCAAATGAACCAGACCAGATTGGAAAAGTATGGAGCAGCCGTCTTATCACAGATAAATTTCAGCATGCTGTCATCGTGCACTAAAAAAACAAAACATAAATAATAGTTTGAAAGTTTTAGCGTTGACCTACGTCTTAACTTTTGGAAAAAAAGTCAATACGACAATCACTTCTGGTCTTTAAAATTTACCATTACAGACCATCAAAAATGAAAAATCTTAACTGCAGTTACAATATTATACATAGCTAACTAAACAATTAAATAACTCGTACTTCAAGCCAAATCAAGTTTGTTTTGCAGTTAAACCAGTAGACCAAGAATAACTCAAATTATAAGTATGTCTGCAGGTAGACAACCAAATAAACCAATATTCATTCAAAATAATATAGCTTGTCATTTACCTCTATATACATTCAGTGTCAGAGTTCTCACAGCGATTCGTACCATGCTTTCTGAGTGATTGAAAAACTTTATTGCTTCGGTATATAAGGGAAAATCATTGGTATGCTAAAAAGTTAAAGAAATAGTCTACGTCTTGGTGATATCGATCAATCCCATCACCATCGATTCTGACACGGGAAAACTTAAAAAAGCTGATGTGCCCAGAATGGAATGGGCAGTTTGAGCTCTCCGTTTTTAGTGACGACACGATTAATATCGAGTTCATTATATTACATATATATTTGTTATTAAAAAGTCAGATAATTGACGTTGCACGTTGAAGAAAGAAATGACAGTATCACTAGAGATTGTGACAACTCCTCTGATCAATTTACATTAACCATACCATCGCCAAGAACAAGAAAATTAAGTTAATTAAAATTTATATATATATATACCTCATTAAAAAAGAAATGAATCGTATTATTGTTCAGCTTGAAAGATAGAGTTTTCAAAAATGATATGTAGTAGGCCAGAATCTAAAATAACAGAAATTTATCAACCAGTTTATAATTAGTATTTATATATACCGCAATATAACATAACTTAAATTTTACTATCGCCAACAAAAAAGTATAAACAGTAACCACAGCCCACAGGTGGGTGTCCCCTCAGACGTGACCTATCAGCTGGACAAGCCAACTTCTTCTTTAAGCCTGTTTCACACGAGGTGGATTTTCAAGGGGACGTTCCCCACGGGGATCCCCAGGGGGATCCCCGTGGGAGTCCCCACGCGTCCCCAAGGGGATCCCCGAGGGGACGCATGGGGAACGAAGGGGATTTTCAAGGGGACGCGTGGGGACGCATGTGGATCCCCTCGGGGATCCCCATGGGGATCCCCTTGGGGAAAGCCTTTCACACGAGGCAGATTCGCGCGGGGATTCAAAAATGCCTTCCCAGTAGGTAGTATTGTTATGGTGGTTGTATATTGATTTTTTGATTATTCTAATTACCGCAAAAGTTGCACAGTATTAATTATACATATGTTATACCTATATATTACATCTTAATTAATAATTTAAATTTTTATATTCTATTTTTAATATTTTATTTTAACACAGTATTGGTACAAAGTTCATATGTATACGTGTTGTATAAGCACAGTAACATGTATGTATAAAAAGAGTAATAATGGCCTGCGAAAACTTTAATAACTGAAAATTCAAGCATCCTGTGAAATTTTGTGACTCACGTGATATTATTTGATTGGCCACTGCATGTGGATCCCCTTGAAAAAACGCTCGGAGAGCGATAAGCTAAATTCCCCATGGGGATCCCCTCGGGGATCCCCCTGGGGATCCCCCTGCGTCCTCACGCGTCCCCATGCGTCCCCTCGGGGATCCCCATGGGGATCACCCTGCGTTCCCACGCTTTCTCGTGCGTCCCCAAGGGGATCCCCTCGGGGATCCCCTTGGGGACGCTTGGGGACGCAAGGGGATCCCCAGGGGGATCCCCCTGGGGATCCCCTTGAAAATCCACCTCGTGTGAAACGGGCTTTACTGAGCAAAAAGCTGCTGTAAAACTCGACATTTGGCTGTATACTTCGTATATACTTACTCCACAAACAAGCTAATAGCCGAAAAGTTGGTAATTACGAATATCTGTAATTTGCCAACAATTTCAATTTTCACGAAAAAAATTTAAACTTTCGAGTCTTGCGCGTATCCCCTCAAACGTCCGGAAAAGCTTCCTAAAATTTCAAAAAATCCAGTTTAAGCCATCCTCAGTCTGTAGTACTGATACGTGTATGTATAAATAATCCTACGTTAAAAACGCACACTTTTTTTCAAGCCAGACCGGTAAATATATACTAAACCTACTTCTTCATCTGAGAAATCAAAACGGTGGGTAATGATTGAGTTCACATGATTGTTCGACAGCAGATAATCTGAAAATAAAAGGCAAACTGCAATAAAAGGAATTAAATTTTTTTAACAAAATAAGAATAGTGTTTTTCAAGTTTCCAGTTATATATATATATATATATATATATATATATATATATATATATATATATATATATATATATATATATATATATATATATATATATATATATATATATATATATATATATATATATATATATATATATATATAGATTATTAGTCCATACAGGGCAAAATATCTGCAAAAAATTAACACAAATTGCATAGCAACAGCGGACTAAAATAGGATCAAAACTCAAAACTTACATAGTGACGTTTCATGCCGTATATTTTCGAACAGAATATTAAGCGTCTGGAGCAGTTGAGTGCAAACAAAGCGGCCACACTTTTGTCGCATGATTTTAAGAAAGAATGACAGCATATTTTTCTCCAAGAAAAAGCTAGAATAAATAAAAAAACAGCTATTAGTCTCGTTAAAACGTTTGGAGAAAATAAAATGGTGACTTGCAGTCGTAGCAATAAAACTTTATAGATACTCTTCTAACTCAGAGAAAATCTCAAAAAATCTTGAATTAAATAATGTCTTACTCAAACACAGTGCTGTCATTTTGATCGCCCCAAATTAAAATTTCTGAAATGGAACGCAGCGCCTCAACCAGAAGCCCTCTGTTGTTCTCAGTCACGGAGGCATTCTTAGACAGAATATTGTACAAATATCTGAAAAAATAACGTATAATGCATAATTCAAGTAAATCTACACCGAACAGGCGATCTGAATATATATAGGCTTGACATACATCTGGCTACAGTTTTGACATCCACAACAGCGAGTGCAATGTTGATTGTCGTATTAGCTATCTGACAGCAATTTTAAACATTACATAATATATACATATGCGGTACAAATTTGAGAAGTATATATTCAGAAAGTCCAATCCCAAATATAACTATCACTAAAACTGTTGAGCAGCGGAGTATAGTTCAGCAACTGCATGAATATATGCAAACGTTTACGTGAAGAGCATAACCGTACTTTAAATATTCCAGAGAATGTGGGTTTTTCGGTTTCCAAATCCCGCCAGATAATCTTCCTCGGAACATTCTCCTCTTCATCTTAAATACATTTTGTGTTCAAATTCAGCTTGATTAAAAAAACATTGTGTTCAAGATAGACATCTGCAATTCTACCAGGGGCGTACCCAGAAAATTTCAATGGGGGGGGTTTTAGCTGTGATAGATAGTGAAATATAGAAGTTACTAAATATAATATCACGGTTGCGGGTGTCCGGGGGCGGCAGCCCCCAGAAGCTAAAGCTTTTTTACAATTTTGAAATAAAATTTGCATTGAAAATAATATTGTGTCGCTCCAAGTCCGGTATTCATGAAAGTCGGGATAAAAAGTTCGGCTTTTTAGCAGTAAGACTGGCTTGAAAAAGCCTGGCTTGCGCACAAGCTTGGGTTTTTATCCGAGCTTTTTTGTCAATCCAGGCTTGAAGCCTATGTATGTAGCTCTACTAGCTTTTCTTCCGAGCTTTTCGCTATTCATGAATCAATAAAATAATCATTGAAGCCGGTATTATAACTAGTAAGGAAAAATGCCCTTGTCGGGCGGCTCCTTGGGTAGAATAGAAGAAGAGTAAACTAAATAACTGCGGTTTCTTCTAGCGTAAAAAGGCAAATTTACTGCTGCTTGTTGGTTGTAATATAGACTACATTCTCCCAATTACTCCCAGGAAAAACCAAAACAAGATATATATATAGTTTGAAAAAAGGGCGTTAGTTTGAAAAAAAAAACAGACAAATACGTTGAACAAACAATAAGTAAAACATTATAACTTATAGGAAATGACTTAAAAATAATTTTATAAGTGATATCTAGAAAAGTAATGTATATGGTTAAACGCAAAGCAATTAGTAAGAAATCAACAGATGAGTGCGAGATTGTTAATACTTAACTAAGGTGGTGAGTTGGTGCTTGCGATCGTCTCCAGACCGTACCCTGGTTAGACGGCGACTCGTCAGTGGATTCATCAACCAGGGACATGCTTTTGAAATTTTATGTAGAGAAATAAAACAAAAATTGAACGTTTTTTTACGAAGAAATGAAAATATCGAAAAATTGGTTTCGTCGCAGATCGCCTCATCTAGGTGACAACAAAAACACACGTATAGTTTCATGCTTCAACGTACTATAGCTGAATTTTCGATTCCTATGGTAACTGCGAAAAAATAATAATAAATAGCTATGGCTTAATTCGAAAAATTTTTGGAAAATCCTTCGAATTAAGGCAATTCAGTTTGTAGCAATATGGATTTTTTCTTAAAGCTAGATCAAAATGTTTTCTCAACTTGTTGTTCGAGTAGCCTCTCGAACGAAATTCATGAAGAATTTTGGGCAGTCTCGAAAAAAATTAGTCTAAGGAACTGCTTAGGTATATATTCCGGGCTATCTCAGCTCGAAAAATTGAGTAAGATGCCTTTTCAGAAAAATTACTTAAAATATGGGGGTACTTCACTATCTTAAAATTAAATTTGTCTCGTTTATCAAATATTTGATAACTGAAATTGTTTTCTTTTATATCAATATTCAAGTCGAAAACTTCTGCTTTCTGATTTGTGGTATTGACTTTTTCCAAATTCAGACTATTCGGGTAGATGTCATTATGTTGTAATTCAAAGGAGTCATTGTCATTAAGTAACGTTATGTCATCAATGTAACGAAAAACATGTTTGTAGTTTTTGAGTACTTTGAATTCTCTGTTTTGTAATTGCTTTTTTATATAAGTAAACTCATACCAAAATAAAAATAGGTTGGCTAAAAACGGACCACAGTCAGTGCCCATTGGTATACCTATTTTTTGTCTACATGTTAAATTCCCGAAGTGAAAGTAAGAGTTATTAATGAGCCATTTTATGTCCGACATCAGGGTATCTCGTGAGTAACTGTGATATCCGAATGGTTTTGAGCCCCACACGGCTTTTCCATAGATTATGTTAATGTGTGTGTTTTCTGTTTTAAAAACCAAGTTCAGTATGTTACTAAACGTGTGTTCAATTTCATCATGTCTTAAACTGGTATACAACTTGCTGAAATCATACGTATTAACAGAGAGTGCTCTGTTTTTTACATTCAAATGTTTCATGCACTCAATCAAGTTGTTATTGCTATCTATTATCCAGAAAGGATTAGTTAACTGTCTAGTATTGTGTTTTATGGTTAGGTATAGGTTTTATTGTTTAGGTTACTGTCTGTCTAAAGCGGAAAAATACTTAGGCTGAGCTTGTAAAAGCATTGGTACAAGACTTTATTAACGAGAATATGCAATTTGTGTGAGCTCGTCAAAGTAGGTGGACTAGGTATACGTGTTGAGAATAGGAATACGATCTTCGTAGGGCAGACACTGTTTTCCGCACCCTATTCGCGCGACCTTCAGGTAAATTATATCTTGTACTCATGTAACATAGAGGGCTTTTTTCACACAAACTCAACATTGGCAAATGGCAAAAACGTTAGAGCGGGCACTCATAATTTTAGCTGAAATGTGGACTGTTGGCTGAACGGCTGAAATAATTCGGGGGTGTGCAAACAATCGGTCAGGGATTGCTAAGGTTCTCGGCTGACAAGGACGCTGAAAACCCTACCTCGCACCTCGCACCAATGTATTTTGCACGCCATAAATGGGTCAATTTAGGTCGCGGTTTCTTGTAAGCTCTTGTTTTTAGATTATGGACTCTCAGATTACGGATTTGTTCCTACTGTAGCTTACACACATCTAACACAATATGCATAATTTAAATATGATCGAATAAAGTAAGTCGAATGAAGTAAGATGCTTACTAAGTACCAAGGGCGGACGGTGGGGGGGATATAGGGGATATATCCCCCCCTTTTGCCCGGAGCAAAAGAAAATTTTTTAGAGCCGCATACCAAAAATGGCCGTAAATTGATGAAATTTAGCCTCAAAATCGAAAAATTTCCCCAATTTTTTTCTGGGGGCTGCCGCCCCCAGACCCCTGCGACTCTATGGCTTACTAATCTTTCTTATTATCTTTTGTGATCAAAGCCTATGCATGTATGCATAACCAACTCGCTGAGGTAACTTCGCTTTGCGGTTTCATCTCGCTGGGGTTGTTAAATGTTCAAGGTTCAACATTACATTACATTATACTACATCCACTTGTGTAATACACTGTCTCCTACTCTGATGTGAGGTTCCCATCTTTTATTTTAATTTCCCTGTCGAAAAATTTCTGATGCGTCCCCAGTGTTGACTAAATTCGGCCTAAAAACTGAAAAAATGTTCCAGAGGGCTGCCGCCTTCACCCCCTGCAAATGTTTGGCTTTGTTTAACATATTATTAACTTTGAATATAATTAAATTTCCCTTAATTGCTGTCATTATTCAAATCGTGTTGTACCGCGAATTGTTCACAGTTTTAGTTCAGTCGTTGGTTTCTGTGGCTTACCCAAAAAAATTTCCAATTCGTCTCCAGGTGACCAAATTCGGCCTAAAATTTACAAAAATCTATAATTTTTTCTGGGGGCTGCCGCCCCCAGGCCCCTGCAACTTTGTGGTTCAGTGATATAGCATTTTTAAGGAGTTTTGTAAGTGTTAAGCTTGCTAAAATGTGCATTTCAACCCATTACGAAAAATCGAAATCATTCCCCCCCGGCCCCCGAAATTTTTTCTATGTACACCACTGTCTCTCGAAAACATCATGACGCAGCAGTGCAGCACATGTAGTAACGCAGCTTAAAAATGTAGTAAAAAGGTCAAATAAGGTAAAAAACTTTTATGCCGTATCCCCCCCCCCCTTTTTTGAGGTCACGGTCCGCCCCTGCTAAGTACATATACATATATTTCAATCTAACGATCAGTTAAGGATCTGGATAAGGTCTGCAGTTATCTGACATAACCTTTTTATCAAGCATATATATACTTTACAACGATAATAATAATAAGAAAATACAGTTGAAACAAACCCAGACTGGGCTGTAAGTTCGCGCGAATAGGGTGCGGAAAACAGTGTCTGCCCTACGAAGATCGTATTCCTATTCTCAACACGTATACCTAGTCCACCTACTTTGACGAGCTCACACAAATTGCATATTCTCGTTAATAAAGTCTTGTACCAATGCTTTTACAAGCTCAGCCTAAGTATTTTTCCGCTTTAGACAGACAGTAACCTATTCTACCCAAGGAGCCGCCCGACAAGGGCATTTTTCCTTACTAGTCCACTCTCTTTTTCCGCTGTAGTGGAAACGAAGCACAGAGCATACCTATCACTACATATAGCTATGACGACTGCCTGAAGCGAACCAATGTAGTATATATGTACGTAAGTGTACATGTGTACATGTATATACAATATACATGTATATATATATACCTATGTAAAATGTGACCCCTTGGATTTCCCTTCGGGTGGTGTTGGAATCCAGGGAGGTTCTAAAACAAACCACGGATTCGTAATCAGGGACATCAAAATTCAGGTTTTGAAAGTTTTACCCCTTGGACCATGGTTTTTTTTGCGTAAAATACTGCGTATTTACGCAGTGAACCTTAAATTTACGCAGTCAAAAATAAAAATACGCAGAATTTACGCAGCCTTCATGTGCCCACCAAGCGGCAGTAAATCAAGCTTAGCCGAAAAAATTTTCCGATACGTCTCCAATTGATCAAATTTGGCCTAAAAATCAAAAATTCCTCCAATTTTTGTACTGGGGGCTGCCGCCCCCAGACCCCTGCAACTTTATTGCTTTTGTGTTCCTTGTTATTGTCTTTCATGCAAGCGTAAGCAAGTGTACCATCATTGCACCATCTGTTTTCTTAATACACTGCTGGCATACATGTATGAGGGGCGGTGGAGAGATCCCCCCACAAAAAGATGTATGTTCTAATCACATTCCAGTGCTTTTTAACACATTTCAAAGAATCGAAATGACATTCCCCCAGCCTGAAACAACGCAAAAATGGCGCATTGGGCATGTATGTATGTATGTATAGTTCAGCGAGCGTCCTATAAGTTTTCAAAGTAATAGATGTGACCAAAACGAACTGTTGACATTAACTCCAGTTGAATGTAATATTCATTGTAGAATTGCTTGACACACCGTCTAAATGCGTTCGCTATGTTTTTTAACCAGTTATATACTAGTTTTGAAAAAATACGCAGTCATTTCTAAAAATACGCAGTCAAAAATAAAAATACGCAGTATTTACGCAGTGCCGATTTTCAAAAAAAAACCCTGCCTTGGACACGTGTCGGGGAGGGGGTACCCTGAGGGAGGTGGTGGGGTCGCAGGGGAGTAAACGAGCGTCATAGACAAAAATAAACCTCAGAGTCGTGTTCAGGGAGTCAAATTACACCTATGAACATCAAAGTCCGAATTTTCAAAACTTGACCCCTTGGATCCGTTGTGGGGGGGTATATATATATATACCCTAGGAGGGGTCGTAGGAGAGTTCACGAGTCACAGACAAAAATGAACCTCGGATTCGTGTTCAGGGGGTCAAATTACCCCAATGGACATCAAAATTTCAAATTCGAAAAAATTGACCCATTTTGACCGCCTAGGTGGCACCCTGGGGGCAGGGTTTTTTTTTGAAAATCCGAAGTGCGGATACTTTGCGGACGGCCAAATTTTTTTGCGGACGGATAAATTTTTTTGCGGACAGTCGGCAAAATTCATGCATCTATGTTAGGATTTCTCTTTGTGCACTATATACATATTTCATACTCAACAACAATGGTGTAGCCAGCAAGTTTTTTTTTGGGATGGGCATGACTTTTCGATTTTTTAAAACGTCTTAAAATGCAAATAATTACAATTATATAGCAAAAATCTACACATATTAGCAAATTTCATTAAATAACAATGGTATTTTTTGACCAGAGCGGCATATAAAGTAAAACTGGAGCTCAGACCACTAAAAATTAAAAAATCGGCGGGCCGGCGAGTGTTCAGTATTAAGGAGATATTTGACATTACCAACCGCGCACAAATTCACAAAAAATGTTATTTTTACTACACAAATACTAGCTAAAATGCACCGGGGAAATTTTTCGATTTTGAGGCCAAATTTCATCAATTTACGGCCACTTTTGGTATGCGGCTCCAAAAAAATTTCGTTTGCTCCCGGCAAAAGGGGGGATATATCCCCTATATCCCCCCACCGTCCGCCCTTGGCTCAGTCATTGTTTGAGAATACGACTTCACCTACACCTTACATGTGGGTAAACTTAGCCTAACTTTACCTGCAGGTAATTTTGAGAATACGGCCCAGAAAAAATGTTGGGGGAACGACTTCTCGATTTTTTTGTAATGAGTTAAAATGCACTTTTTAGCACTTAAATTTGCGCTAAAAAGTGAAGACCACAGCACAGTCAACATAGCTGCAGCATTCTGGGGGCTGAAAATGTTTGATTTTTAGGCCAAATTTGGTCAATGGGAGACGTATCGAATTTTTCATACCGATCCATAAAAACCAAAGGGGTAACCCTTGTATGTAATTTCAGTCGGAAAAAATTTCGGGGTTTGCGGGAGCTGGGGGCTGCAGCCCCCAGGAAAAACAGTTCGAGAAATTTTTGACTTTTATGCCGAATTTGGTCTATACATGGTCTAACATTCTATATACATTTATATATAAAAAAATAACAAATGATTTTGCATTTAAAACAGTGCATTCTGAGCTTATCACAGGCAGGTCGGCAATTTCCATTAAATTTATGCAATTTCTTCCTAAATTTAGGCATACATTATAAAATAGTCGCTAATTTTTACACTAAAGCACGGTTTTGTGGCCAAAAGGTATTTTTGGTTAATGGTTACCAATTTGATTCCCGTTATTAGCTTTAAACTTCATTAATACACTATAGCAGACAAAAGTCATGTTATATACTTATACACATATATTATACCGTTGTGATGAATTAGAAGGCACAGCCCTCGATGGAAAATTTTGGAAATTATAGTGTAAATTTGGTCAATTGGGGACGTGCCGGAAAATTTTTTCTGGGAGTGGGAAAAACGAAGGGGGCAGCACGAGAAAAATTTTGTTTGAGGAATTTCGGGATGCGGACGCATTGCGGACGGCTGAAAAAAATTGCGGACGACTAAAAAAAATTGCGGATGTCCGCACTGTGGTCCGCAAAAAAAAACCTTGCCTGGGGGCCATGGGTGTCCAGAGTGGGCATAGGCAAAAATAAATCCCAGATTGGTGTTCAGGACACCAAACTACCCCTAGAGACAAATTTTTGAGAATAAACTCGAAAAAAATTTTCGACCCCTAAAGTGCAAAAAGGTCCCAAGTCCCCTTTGGGAACACCCTGGGGGGGGGCAATCTGTGGGGCAATGGGTATTAATATGATATGTTCGCAAGTTCACAATCCATATTACACGAAAAAACTTGAACTATCATGAAAAACAAACAGCAAACCTAATTGTTCTACTGTGAAGTTACGTACGCGCAAACATGGCATACAGCCAACCGGGGGGGTACCGAGATCATGACTGGCCGTTTTGCGCAACTTCTTAAAAAGTGTGCTAAACTTTTTCGTACTTAGTCATTTTTTGGACCCCAAAAAAGGGGTTTCCCCCCTCCCAGCACAGCCTCTCACGGAAACACCCGAGCAAAACCATTTTTTCCGTGTCTATTGCAGGCTATACGAAATGTGAAAAACCAAAAAAGGTGTCGCTCGGATGAACTACCGGCGAGAAAAGTTCTGGGAAAAAAAAAGAGCGAAAGTCCGTGAATTTTGGGGGGTGCCCGGGGGTATTCTAGGGTTGGGCGCTATCGCGCCAACCCTGATCCGAGCTTCATATGTATGAAAACAGGCTCGATCGTGCTATAAAGTACTTGTATTAAGGTGGTAGTAACGATTTCGACGATATAACTTTGAAGCACGTTTTTGTCGCAATTTTGAAACTCACAGCAAAACCGCAATAATTTTTGTAAACTAGACTAAAATATGTCTGTGAAGCTGGCAGACCCACCAGCGTAACAATATTAACGGTTAGCGTAACAAAATTATTCTCATTTTGTTACGTTTTGTTACGCAAAAAGTAAAATTTGTTACGCAAACAGTTTTTGAAAACTTGAGGACAAATTGTGGGTCTGCCATTTTCACAATTCAACGTTGTGGCAGACCCACTGCAACCAAAAGACAAGTCCATGATACTTGTGAGTTAGTACGATTTTGTTACGTTGCTATCACTATGCCACATAATTTGTTACGACTTCTAATCGATTTTTCACTCTGTATTCCATGTGTGAATAGACCAATAAAATTGCTTGGCTTCGTTGCGCATATGCCAATTTTATTTGAAAATGAAGGTATCCTTTTTTTGTCGTTCACACGTTTCCGCTTTCTAATAGAACCTAAAACCATCCAAAATGTCCAAAAATAACATCTCATTATTTCAGAATCATGGAATTCTTAATATTTAATGTAATTTTTGCGCTTCAAATTCAAAATCTGATGTTCCGTGACACTAGGAACAGCGGAAACAGCCTTTGTCACTCATCGTTATTATCAACTTTCCACAGTATACTACGTATTTTGTAGGTTTGTTTAGCCTCATATGTCAACTTTTGGCGCTAAGTCAACTTAAGGGCTAAGCTTATGAAAGCTCAAAAGTTTTGAAACTATAATTTTTGTCAGAAAGTCAGCGTTGTGAAGAATTATAGCCAAAAATGAGAGCTATTTTTTCCACAAAAATACGAGTAATTAGTGGAAACTTCATTTATTCACAATAGCTGCGTATTCAATATATCTGACCACAAAGTTCGCAATGCAGCACAGTTTTGAAATAAACTTTAATGGAGTGCTATTAACAGAATTTTCTCACTTGCTTTGTCACATCACAAAAATAGGACCGATTCATACGTTCAGTCGTATGTCTGTTGAGCTGTCTGAACTACGATATAATTACGCCACAATCTAATTTTATACATTTTGGTGAATGTATTCTTTATCGCGATATATCCAATTATTCCAGCTAAACAGACATAGGGCTGTTATATACATGTATATAAAGCAAACCTTAATGTATATACATTGCTGTACGTCATTTTTTTTATTTTCAGAAATTGATTATTATTATTATTGACCACTCTGCATGCGTATAGTCGTTAGTTGAGCAGGGCCTGTTTTTTTTAAATACAGGTTCTGCCGCTAACGTTTTATGCATGTCATAAATCATTTTTGGACTTTCAATCTTTACTGGACTTTTCCCTCATCATAAATGTTTAACGGTAACTAAGGTAAGAAAAGATTCAGTTCAAAACTAACAACAGTAGGTAGAAAAACAAGCAAGGTTAAATATGAACCAGGTAAGCTAGACTTGAGAAATTATGCAAACAAACATTTATATGACAGTCAGCGGTTTAAGCTCGAATGACTATAAGCAGATGGACAAGAATACGATAAATGTAAAACAATAGCTGCCCGTTAATAATTATGCAGCGTACAACATTATACAGTGTATAAAGCCACTTGCGGATTGACAATTTTGTTCCTGGAAATTTTAATTGCTTTGTCTTTCAGATCATCGTACATTTCCCAGGCTCCGTTGGCACGAAGACAGTAACAAATGTAATGCCCTATGCCGTCCGTTACGCCCGCTGTAAAATGCATAACACATCGAAGGTAATACTTGTGGTCCCACAACTCAATCATATCATCGAAGGCTGCTAGAGAAACTTGCAGCGTCGTTTCGTAAGTTAGCTGATTGTACGTTTTTGAAACGATTTTGCCAGAGACATTGTCGATGCTAGCACTGTTGATCTCGACAAAAATACAATCACAACAAGAAATATGACGCAATGAAGCAGCTGAGCAATTGAGACAACGTACTGGAGAGTCTATGCAAACTGACTCTGTAATGAGAGTGGACATGTTTTCAAAATCACGTTCACTTATGGAAATCTGTAGCAGTGGCAAGCATAGCGCCGGACGATCTTGGCCACATGCTGACGAGCATTCAAACGTTTCGACCGCACTAGGGGTGTTTAGCATAAGTTTCCGAATCAGATTCGATACAGTCGTTGAGCATCGTACAAAGTTAACAGCACCAACTGTTTCGGATATGTTGAAAACTGATAACAGCAATTTCGCCCGCAGCCTGTAGCCAACAATGGCTGGTTTGGATACAGCTTGAAGCACCAAAGCTAAAAAGGCGTTTTCTTTGTTATCAGCTACAAACTTTCGGAAACTATCACTGTCACAAAATGCGGTAAATAAACCCTGAGCAATAGTGTCAAACGCACAAGTGTTAAAAAATTGGTACATTGTACCATCAACCGTAATTTTGCCCAAATAACTGCCATTTCTAAGAAAAGGCAGTTTCAAAGCGCCTTTCCGTGTGCATGTAGACGGATCAAACAGTGCGAAATTGGGATCAGTTTGTAAATGCGATAGCCTTTTAGAATGTTTTTTAGCCTGCCCTCGCCAATTTTCAACTGGTTCCTCACTCGGTTTGAATTTTTCTAATAGCCAACATTCTCCACAAAGCCGTCGCTCCCCATAACCTTCTTCTTCACCCTCAATTGCTTCCGAGCATGGTTGAAATGGGTGAACGTTTTTGTTACATACGACGCATTTGTGCGCTCCCATTGGAAAGTGCCCTCCACTGCATGCTGGACAGGGAGCACATGTTGCACTTGGTGGGGTAGGCTCTTCTATCGAGTTGGGCACTGCTGCAGTAAGTCTTGGTGCTTGTGCAGTTGAATGCTGGGGCAAGGTTGGTGACGGTGCAACTGCCAACTTCACTAATCCATCAATTGATTGCAAGTGTCGAAGCAGAAAAACGTCGACGCGCAAAGGAAGCTCTTTTTTACTGAATATTCGATGCTTCACGTTGTTGAAATAGCTTTCCACATAAGCTGAAGACATAGTGCGCTTGCTTGTTTTGTACACATCATTCATTACGGCTGACCATAAAGGCAAAAGGCAACACATCCGTTTGAGATTATTTACAATTTCAGGCAAAAGCAGCGCATTTAGGCGTCCTTCATTGTCACTAGCCTCGACATCCGCTTTAGAACTTTCGATTATGTCCTCAACCCACTGCCTGTATGGATTGTTCTGTGAATCTTCCCACATCCGTTCTAAAATGTCTTCGGCCTTATTGATTGCATCAATAGATGTGTTAACAATCAATGCTTCGTCAATAAGTGAATCATCACCAGAAATTTTCCGCTTCAGCCAGTTGAAAGAAATTTGGCACTGGGAGGGTTGTCCAGCATCGGATGCCATATCAGACTCGCTCAGAGCGACAATAAATATTGACCGTAAAAGCACAGTTGCATCTTTGATAGTTGTGACTTGAATTAGTTGACCTACACATTTGAGATAAAACTCTCTAATCCTTCGGTGCTTGCCCTTTAGCACTTGCCAAGAGGCTGCTGAGTGCATTAGATGTGCCACATCAATTTTCAGGCAGCAAGATGGTGCAGGAAAGCTACGATCCGACAGTGCTTCCCATGTTCTTTGAAGATAATCCACTAAATTTCTGCAATCCGTGAATGCCTCTACTATCGCTCCCATCAATGCCAGTGACATATCGCATACACAAAATTTAGGAGACGGAATCCTGCACTTCTTCCATTTTTTCAGCCATGCTGCAATTGTATCCGTATCGTGCATTTCTGACAGCATCTGGCATACCGGCAATGATTGTTTCAATGCGCTTGATTTCACCACGCACTGGTACAAAAAAATACAACCACTTTTACCACTTGGGCGATTCAGGGTGTTCACAACTGATCCTGTGGCATCAATACAAAGTATCGCATCAGTTGCATCACAGGCTGCTCGATACGCCGCGACTTGTGTAGCCGTCCAGTAATAGACGTAAAATTCGTCATACCCAATATTTTTAATGGCTTCGCCAAAAGCTGTAGTATGCTTGGCTATGCCAATCGCTTCGATTGGGTCACGACTTAGCAAACCTTTTGCAGCAGCTTCTTGTTTTGCCTTACGTAGCACATCTTCTGACGGCAATTGTGGCGGCTCTGCGTCGCCAAATTGCATGTGAGCAGTGGCAAAAGCTTGGCGATAAATCGATGCTGACAAGTTACGATCATGAAGCATCATGCCAATATGATTGCGCCGCTTTCCTTTTAGCCAACACTTTGCTGAGCCACTGTGAGATTCTTTATATCCCTGAAACGTGCAATACATAGGCCAAGAAGGCTGGGTCAGGTCAGGTTCATTTGGTAAAAAGACTTTTACAACGCAACCGCATTCGTTACATTTGGCTAGAGCACGAAAATACAATCCGTTGGGGCGAATTGTGTGAGACTTGAAGTTTAAGGCACACGGCCGTTTAGTTGCATCCCAAACTTTTTCTCGCAGAACATCATGCCACCCTGACCCCAATTTAACCTCTTTTCGAAAGGGTATTCCTGGACGAGAAGGCTCTGAGCGTTTGTATATGCAAGTCTTAACCGACAGTTCCTGCCACTCAGTAGTCGTCCAACGTATAGTGAAATATTCCTCGTTATCTTCAACATCCTGGGTATCAGTGCCAGTACCTTCGTCAAGATCACTTGAATTCGCAGAAGAAATCGGTGATATCTCGGCTGTGCTTTCAGTGGGTTGCTCAGCAGAAGAAACAGCGAGCAGGCGTTTGGCAAAAATGTACAGACCTCTGGTGGTGTAAGAAACACCAAGCTTTGTCTCCACAAGTTGCTGCAGATGCTGCCAGATGGGCTGAGCAGGGGGTAGTAGCTGACCGTTTACCGCAACGATGCGTTCGTGGTTGTCCAATACAAGCGCTCTTAATGCGACTGGATCAGCTTTAGAACGGCGCCCACGTTTAGGAGGAGATGCCATGGAAATGATATTCAACTGAAAAGTTACCACACTGGTCAAACACACATACATACACGCACACACTCACACGCACATCACGTAGCAAAATCGTGCATTGTGCTGCACATTGTTACACAGTTAAACATTAAGCAAACTAATTTACATCAAAAATACACTGAAGGAATTTCAAGAAAGCAAACGTAGCACAAACTGAGTGATCCAGTAGACAGGGTTGAACGCACTCAATATGTGTTAAGACTGAATGTGTAAAATACGCAGTAGATATATAGAAAGTATATACATCAAAAGCAAAGGATACTAAAAAAAATAGAATGCAGTAATAATTAAGAAACATATATAACTGAGGAATTAATAAAAATCCATCGGAAATTGTATGATATCATACGCTATTTCTGTTGCCCCAGATCAGTTATTCAAAATAAAAACTGAGCTAGGCATAAGCAACAGACCAAGCATACAAACGTACAATGAAATATAATGTCCAGAGGTAATTAGCACAAGGGATGTGTGGTCCAAAACACAGTGTATCCGCCCATGAAAAATTTGGACGTTGCACTGGCAGCTTAAGGAAAGTCCTGAAACACAAAATCTTACAGAAATATTTTTCATGCAATATTCCAAAACTCAATATGAAATTAAATACAAACGTTAGTGAAATCTGACTGATGAAATGTGATGAAACTGATGAATGAAATGTGACGGAAATGACGCCGAATTTCGCAGTGAGGACACAAAAAAGTTAGCATATATACATAAGTGCGTATATATAGAATTTGTTGAAAAATAAAAAGAGTCCAACATTATATATAGTTCGATGTTTTTCAAAAATTGTTCCAAAAATCAACCACCTGAAATTTAACAAAAAAGTGATCGAAATCTGACAGAGACGTTGCTGAAATAAAACAGAAAAACTGTAAAACAGTACATACCAAAAGGGTGACAGAAAAACGCTGATTTGTCAAAAACTGCAGTAATATCAGTTGAGTTTGGCACAAATAAATCTAACATTTAGTCTATAAAGTAGAAAATGCGTCTATATATATACAATGAAATAAAAACAAAAGAAAAAATATTTTTTATTTACAAAAACCCAAAAAACTAAATTTTGACAGAAAAGTGACTGAAACATGATAAATTTTTGCTGAAATTAAACTTAAAAAACTGTGGAAATGTAATGAACGAATGAGTAAATGAATAAACGAGATGTAGCTGAAATAAAAACAGAAAAACTGCGAAAGCTACATCAAAACGTGACGGAAAAGACCCTGAAGTCTTGTAAATAGCTACAGAAATATGAATCAAGTTTGGAGTAAAAAAACTAAAATTTAGGCGATAAAGTAGAAAATGAGCATATATATAAATGTATTATATATATATATATATACACATATATACATATATATATATATATATATATATATATATATATATATATATATATATATATATATATATATATATATATATATATATATACATACGTGCTATGAAATAACAAAAATGAAAAAGAAAAGAGTCTAATTTTATAATGCGTTTATTTAAAAAATGTATCAAAAATCAACCTGAAATATATGTAGCAGAAAAGTGACTGGAATCTGAAAATTTTTTGGTGAAAATTTCCCGTTTGGCGTAAAAACGCAGAACATTAGGAAAAATGCAGAAAATGCGCAGTAAATAAGATAAAAATTCTAAAAAATAGGATTTTATAAACTGCTCAAAATACATTTCCGTCATTTTTATGATCCTGACTGCAGACTGACCACTTTTGAACATTTTGTACGTCTGTATAGAAAAATATTCTCAAAATGTAGAGCAACCAGGCACTAGCAGGAAGCTCAAAACACTGGATGATAGATATTACAAAAAAGTCTTTAAAAAATGTGAAAACGAAACACTTCAGGATCAATTAAAGAAACACTTCAAGACAATAAATTATTAACTCGGACTTGAAAAATTATTAAAAAACAAGAAAGTATCAAACATTTTCTTGTTTTTTTTGTTCGCACTTATCGCACTTATATGCGCGTAAGTTATACGTGCGAAAAACTATATACAATGGTGAAAAACGCGAACAAAAACCGAATTTGTGATAAAATA
Source organism: Trissonchulus sp. WLG1_4 (assembly GCA_030248245.1). Taxonomy (NCBI): domain Eukaryota; kingdom Metazoa; phylum Nematoda; class Enoplea; order Enoplida; family Ironidae; genus Trissonchulus; species Trissonchulus sp. WLG1_4. The sequence continues at coordinate 28,854 of JASANF010015248.1, forward strand.
AAATTAAGCTTATGCGCAACGAAGCCAAGCAATTTTATTGGTCTATTCACACATGGAATACAGAGTGAAAAATCGATTAGAAGTCGTAACAAATTATGTGGCATAGTGATAGCAACGTAACAAAAGCGTACTAACTCACAAGTATCATGGACTTGTCTTTTGGTTGCAGTGGGTCTGCCACAACGTTGAATTGTGAAAATGGCAGACCCACAATTTGTCCTCAAGTTTTCAAAAACTGTTTGCGTAACAAATTTTACTTTTTGCGTAACAAAACGTAACAAAATGAGAATAATTTTGTTACGCTAACCGTTAATATTGTTACGCTGGTGGGTCTGCCAGCTTCACAGACATTAGGCTTAGGGCTTAGGCTTAGTAACAGGCTGAGGCTTAGGCTTAGTAACAGGCTGAGGCTTAGGCTTAGGTTTAGGCTTAGGCTTAGGCTCAGGCTTAGGCAATAAAAAATCGAAGTTTTCAGAAACAAGTGAAAGTTTGGTGCAAAATGTAATCATTAAATGTTGCAGCCTGCTGTTAATTAAATGAAACCACTTCCGTATACTACGGCAAAGCCTGTTGCGCAGCATAAATTAATTAGCAACCAATCCTAAGTGTAGTTTTTAAGAGGTGTGCGACGTAACGCGGTGAAAAGTTTTGTATATCTGCCAGCCTAATGTAAGGTATATTTAAGCCTCGTTCATACTAGTCCGTATTCCGTAAGTGTGCGGCCAGGCGGTACTGCTGTACACTGAACACGGCCACCAGTGCACAGGACACAGGAGGCTGCAGCGCCAATCCTACATACACAAATCAGCTCCAAGCACACGTAGCTTTTGTACTAGAGATTAAGCTAATATGATCAGACACTTCGCTTTGATCTGAGCGTAGAAAGCTCAAGAAGCGATTTTGAATATTATGCATCCATGCATATAAACTTTTGGTGAAGCATTAGCGCGTTGGGTTTTGCAGCAGATATTGAATTTCAACAGAAGTTCTGTCAACGTTCTGCTATGCATTTTGCATGTGTTTCAAATACAAGTGAGCTGACAGACAGGATGTACCTAAACGCACACGCACACACAAACACACAGGCAGGCTGCAGCACCAGTTACAGCAGGAAAGTAACAGCACAGTGAAAGCGAGATAGCAGACAGGCTGTGCAGCACTGTAGCACTCAACAAACACAGTCTTAAACAGTGAACGCAGACACAGTGATACAGCCGCCACACAGTAAAACATACAGCCGCACACGCAAAGCATACTTTGTACTGCAGCACACTAATCATAGCAGAATGAACTTAAATACCTGTTGCGCTGTGGCGCAACAGGAAAAATCCTGCCAGCTTAGCCTAGAGAATCCTGCCAACTAAGCCTAGACGATGCCTTAAAACATCATAACGCACTCTAAACTATCCAAAAACAAAGATTATAGCCATTTTTGCCTTCGAACTTTGGCCTACGTTCACTTCCAAAAACACTGAAAATGCGATTTTCAAGGGGTCATAGCTCAGAAAATCCAAATTTGTGGATAGGGCCAGGGGTTCTATTACAAAAAATGCTTCCCTCAAGGTGCTCTACTCCAAAAAATAGGTACACTTCCCCATCCCAACTGCACTTGATCCGAAAAATCAATCATAGCAACACTAATTGTAAAATCACCAATTATAGTGGTTGCAGGGGTCTGGGAGCGGTAACCCCCAGAAAACAATTGCAGATTTTTTACAATTTTTAGGCCGAATTTGGTCAACTGGTGATGTATCAGAAATTTTTTTCTACAGGACTATTAGACAAAGATGGGAACGTCACATCAGACAGTGTATTACACACGTGAAAACATCAATGTATATATATACTTGTGCAGACATGCATAGGCTTTGATGAAAGATAATATCAAAGACTGGTACGCCACAGCGTTGCAGGGGTCTGGGGGCGACAGATCCCAGGAAAAAATTTCAAGATTTTTCTATTTTTAGGCCAAATTTGGTCAATTGGAGACGTATCAGAAATTTTTCTATCAGAAGTTGACAATTTCTTCTGTTTCCACCAAAAGGGGGGGGTTCCCGTTCAGACCCCCTGAACCCCCCCCTCCTGGCTACTCCCTGTCCCTCTGAGGGTCCAGATTTCGGGGGGGCATATCTCAGAAAATCCAAAAAATGAAGTAAGGGTTCAAAAATTGGTCAAAAATTGGACGTTTCTGGCGAATTTGGCCAATTTTTCGGCAGGAACCCGGTAAAAGAGCCTTTGTTTTGATTCTGAAAAATTGTAAACAATAATCTGACACCATTTAGACACGATTAGAACGGCAAAAACAAGGGCTTCGGAAAAAAATTTCGAAAACGTCCGTCTCTGAGGGTTCAGATTTCGGGGGGTCATATCTCAGAAAATCCAGAAAATGAAATAGGGGTTCTTGAAGCAAAAATGCTTCCCCCAAGGTGCTCTACTCAAAAAAATAGGTCCACTATTCCGCCCCAACTGCATTTAACCCAAAAAGACCAACTAGCTTCATATTTAAAAAAATGCCGCTATAGCCCGGAATTTGTACTAAATCTTAATTGCGCTGTAACGCTTCAATCAGCCAGATCCAGGTAGCTTCAGAAAAAGTTTTGTAACTTCTCAAAGCCTTAACCGATTTACAAAATTTTTTCAGCATTTAGTATGTAGCTTAGAAGTTACTCATTCAATGGTAGCAGCAAGTTTTTTCATTTGGTTCAGTATTTTTGACTAAATATAATTTTACGCAAAAAAATTAATGTAAAGTTTAATTTTTGAACAAAGTTTGATTTCCAGCTAGAACTTACTCCCTAAAAACTTCTAACCTAGCCTATTCGAAAGAGCGTTCAATTTTGACCCCCCCGCCCTGGGTTTGGGGATATAGTGGGACTCCGAATCATTAGTCGAAAAAGAATTAGTTAAATAAATAAGAAACCTGTGACTTTCTTATAAAACTACAAAATTTTAGTAGAATCAGAATGTAAATGTAAAAAATATTAATGGATATGTAAACGCATCTAGTATATGTCTATGTATATATATGTTAGTTTATTAGTCGCTTGTGTTTCGATAACTGTCGATGTATGGGTGTCTTCCTGACTTGCTTATTTACGCCTATTCAACGTCTATCTTCCGCAAACTCATCGGTGAAATTCGGGCACCATAACTTCGTAATAATTATCTGCCCATAAACATGTATATATATATATATATATATATATATATATATATATATATATATATATATATATATATATATATATAATAAATATATATATATATGAACTTAACTTCGTTATGGACTGTTTTAAGTGTTAGCCGATTGAAGCATTTTTGTTGCACAGAAAGTAAATGTCCCTTACACTACATCAAAAATGTCCAAAACTGCCATAAAAAAGTGCACGCTAACATTTATGGGGTATATAGTGTAGATTTGTAGAATCTGTCTAGAATTCTTGTGTTACAAGTTGCCATTTTCGCGAGTATTAGTTACTGCTCTAATGTTATATACTCTGAATACTGAATGCAATTGATTTTTCTTCAGATTCCTTTGTTTTGGCAGCACTATGGAACAGAAACTTTATCCATTCACACAGTTATGGGTTTACGAGACACACTCGAGGTTTTATGTGGTTGGTACAACTTCAAGATTTGAAAAATTCTCAGTTCTCAAGGTATATAGCTGTTTTATTACTTTACGTTTCGTGAACGTTTTCAAAAATTTTAAAGATTTTTCATGTGTGATTATGCCACATAACGTCGCATTACGTCTGCAGTTTCGAGACACTATAATCGTGTGAATAACAGTGTGGACGTCGGACGACACTTGTGGCATTTCATACGGCCAGTAAAGGTAATCTGCGTGTAATAAACGCGTGAGCTCGATTGCGTTTTAGGTTTTGAAACTAGAAACAACACAACGGTACTTTTGCTCAGTATATATAATATAGTATATAGCATGTTAGTCGTGTCAAAACTGTTTTTCAAATAAGTTTCCAAGTTCGAATCTTAAAAGTTAAAATTTTCAATGGAAGAGAGAGGTATATACATACAGGGATCAGTTGCATATTGTACTAATGGCGATTCAAATTTTAATCAAAACTATTGGAGCTAGAGGCATTTTTGAAATGCGTTTGAGACGTTTTTTAAATGCCTTTCTAGAAGTAGCCTCTTGTTAAAATGTCAGCGTTATTTTTTATGTACAGATTGACAGAAATGAAGACACAAAATTGGTGCTGACAGAAGATATGTATTTGTACAACAAATCTGAACTGAAACCCCTGTTGAAGATGATCAGTAGTACTGGAACGGCAGAACTCAGCGACAATGCCACGGGAATTGCTGCCACATACAAGGCCTTCGGAATTCTTGGTTTGTTCTGGGATATTTGTTACAGTAATAAGACTTCTCTGTTAGTTTGATGATGTTTGTGTACATATTGATTGTGGAGTGTACTTAGCTTGAGTTAGAACAAGGCTATGTACGAATACCGAACCTAATCCTCAACCTGAACCTAAACTAAGCTCGATATATACTGACTCGGGGAATGACTTAGTTACGCCCAAGCCTGAATCCAAACCTGAGCCGAAATCCAAACCTGAGCCGAAATTTCAGTATTTTTGAAAACGCACACGCATATTCACATGTGTATTGCTGAAATGAGAGCAAAACGAAAGTCGGTTTGTTAGACTTGTTTGCTACCGGGATTACGATTAGTGTTGTGCGTATAATTTTTTGTGTGTTTCCTCTTATTTCTGTTATATGTATTTGTTATTTCAGGCTTTGTGCGATTTCTGCAAGGCTACTACATGGTGCTGATCACACGAGTAGCCCCGGTGGCCGAGCTAGGCTATCATATGCTGTACAGAATCGAAGAAACGGACATGGTCTATATTCCCTATGAAAAAATGCCCTCCAAATATAACCCAGACGAGCAGCGTTACGTGCGGACGTTTCAAACGGTGGATTTGTCCAGTCATTTTTATTTTTCCTATACCTATGATATGTCACTAACTCTGCAGGCCAATTTTGCCAATGTTCAGTCCGATTCTGCCTTTTGCTTTAACAATTCTGACTCCAGATACGTGTGGAATTATTTTCTGATGCAGCCTATGGTTGAAAATAATGTAAGTTTGAGTTGGTGCTTGTTAATTTGATATAAATAAAGTAAGTATATACGTACCGTAACGTGGTCAATTTTTGTTTATGCTTGAGCTTTGAAATCCAAAGGTGTACATGGGGGAGTCTGGGAGAAGGAGGGTGGAGTTGGACGCAACCTTTCCGAGACTCTGAGGCTGTCTAGACGCATTCTGTCAAGACGTTATTTCGTGAAACGCGGTGTGTAGTTTTTGGTGAAATACCGCCGAAATAGGTGGTTATGTAATTTTATCATTTTTTTTATTCCAAGTTTGTGAACTTTGTTCAGATCCGTAGTTGTTGGATGCTGCCGGTGATGCACGGGTTTCTGAGCGTCAGTCATCTTAGCATGTACGGGTCCACACTCACGATTATTCTGCTGGCCAGGAGATCAAGAAGATTCGCTGGTACACTCCACTTTTTTTTTGGTTTTATGCATTCTCTTGTATAGAAGCAGTTATATATTGACCTTTTTTTGGGGTGGGGGGGGGGGCTGGATTGAGGCGTGGCTGTTTCTGACACTATTGTTTGCTTGCTTTGCTCCTCACCCATTTGTGTCTGTCCCCCTCCCTTGAATCCCCAGATGTTTACATTCGTAAATTCTAAACACTATGTGGATACTTTTCTGATTTCAAAGCAAATTCGTATATATCGAACGAAACTATGGAAGCCACTCATACTCAACCCACTACACACCTTAAGGTGTAAGCTTGCCAAGCACTACAATAGAGCAATCATTGTAACTGCACCAGGACCACCAATGGCAGGATCTGCCGCACCGTGATTAAGTTAAGTCAATCAACGTATATACTATAGTATAGTCACGGAATGCATCATTTTAAATTTGTTATTTAGGTACCAGATTTCGCAAACGTGGTGCCAATTTTTGCGGCGACGTGGCGAATGAAGTGGAAACGGAGCAGATCGTGTTCGACGCCAGTATCTCTGGCTTCCATAGGGGACACTATACGGCGTTTGTGCAGCATCGAGGCTCCATTCCGCTGATCTGGTCTCAGGATTTCACCAAAACAGTCAAACGACCGCCGATTGAACTGAATCTAGCGGATCCGTTCGCTGCCTTTCCGGCCAGACACTTTGCCGAAATGATCAGACGATATGCCGCGCCGATTATTGTGATTAATCTAGTCAAACGACGGGATACGAAACGAAAAGTGGGCGGGTGGATTAGTTGTACGCTGAACTAGAGTCTGACCGGAAATTGGTGAAATCTGAGACAAACCAAGTGGCGTGCACGTGCTTTTTGTAACTGCACGTTGTACTCTTGATGCTTGCAATTTGTTCTTTTTATAATGAAATCTGGTGCTTCTTTTTGTCTCAGGGTCCAGCATTTTTTTGTCAGAAGTGTTCGTTTGAATAAAGAAAGATGGTATTGCTAAAAAATCTATTGTTGAGACATTTGGACCTTGTGCATTAATTGTCTTAGCTCCACAATTTCAGAAGAAGGCGGTGTGAATTTTGACCTTAAGAGCATCTGCTTGTGGTCGTCAAACCTATGTCTCGTTTTGTTTGGTGCAATCTCGTGTTTTTTATAGTATTCTCATTCCTCCAAGTGCTATCGATTTACATTAAACTTAAGGTTTTATTGCTACTTTGTCTGCATACAACTACTATTTACAATCTACTTTTAAAAACTTTACTTATTCGTTTCAGGAATCAATGCTTAGTGATGGATTCAAGGAATCTATCTCGTATTTGAACCAATTTCTGGATCCGGACGAGAGAATTCTCTACTTGGCCTTCGATATGGCTCGATGCAATAAAATTGGCAATGTTTTGTCGAAATTGGAGGAAATAGGCGAAAATGTGTTGCAATTGACGGGATGTTTTCAATCTTTTCCACCCTACTTTGCCATCTCTAAGCTTAGATCGGCGGATAAAACTCTGCATTGTACTGATAAAGCTGAGTTGGTGGGTATCGTTTTTTTGGTGTATATATTTCTTTATATTTTTAAAATCATAATGGCGATGTACTGTGTAAATGTTTTCAGCTGTTTTGCGTACTGACTGACGTTAGATTTTAGTAATATAAATATGTCGTAAATTTGAGATTTAATTTGCATGGCTTTCTGTAATGTTAAAAGTGCTGGAGTTGTATAGAAGATAGTTGAATTGCGAATCTTGGCGATGAAATGTGACTTTCGTAATAAGGGCTAATCATTTAGTATTTTTTTATATTTCAGGCCAATGAAAGACCGAGCACTCTGCAGCAACGCGGTGTGCCACGCGCCAATTGCGTGGACTGCCTGGACAGAACCAATACGGCACAGTATGTCATTGGAAAGGTTAGAAAACGTCTCGGGCTTTTATCCAATACTTGTGACAAAATCATCTGATGTAGCACTTGTGTATATCAGTTCATTCTAAGCAATTGTCGTTCAAATTTGTGTAAAATTACTCCAAGACTAGTTGAAGAATGGAGACTATTAAATGAATTCAACTGCTTTTATTCGGTATTGTGTTCTTTAAATAATTGTTTCTTGGAAATGTATTGGAAATTAACGTCTGAGCCAAAACTTCTGAACACTGAGTCAAATTATAACATATAATTTCATTACGAAAAGAATAAATTTTACCCGTAAAGAGTACAGCGAATATTATATAGCTGCTAAAATCACGCCACCTGTTTTGTCTCAGTGTTCAACATTTTTTGGTCATACTTTTAAATAATCTTGGCTCAACTAATTCTTTTTAGGTTGCCCTGGCGCACCAAATGTACTCAATGGGATGGATCGATTCGCCTCATATTGACACCAATGCAGAACCCTGTCGTCTATTGGAGGACATGTACCAGCTTCTGGGAGACGCCCTGGCCATGCAATATGCCGGGTCCCAACTGGTGCACTCGGTAAAGACGTACAAAAAGTCCTCTTCAATATTCCAAGAGACCTCCCGTGATGTCATACAAACCCTGTCACGCTACTACAGCAGTACATTCTCCGACGCTGATAAACAGTTGGCTATGAATCTGTTTTTGGGCATTTATCGACCCGCCTTACATCACAAACTAACGCCGTTGTGGGATTTGGTGACGGATACTTATTTGCATAATGATGAGAGTCTGCAGGCGGGACTTTTGGTGAAACGCAATGGTAGGACTGTGACCGTGACCGATAATATTATGGCCGTGTCCTATTGCGCTTGGCTGGAAGACTGCTTGGCTCATAGTCTGAGCATGATGCTGTAGGTTGCTTTGACTTTTATAGGGTGGTGTTTAAGGGGGTAATTGCGTTTTTAGGTTTTTTTTCAACCACACCTCACCATTACAAACTCAAACCACAAGCTCTTTCATTTTAAACAATATTTTCCTAATTATCCTCATTAAATTTAACTTTTTATTTTTCATAAACAAAAAATTAAATATTTCAAAATATTTCAAAAACATTCCAACCTCAAAAATTATAAAATTTATTTTAATCTTAACTCCCCCCCTTTCCCCTTTTTTTTATTACATTAAAAAAAAAACAAAACATAATATATATTTTATCTAAACCCACCAAAACCAAAAAACAACTCATTCCTCCACCACCCAAACCCCCCCAAAACACCAAAAAACCCAAACCCCCAAAACCCAAACTTAAGTGGGAATGAGGTTAGTAAAAGCAAAGTGTCGAGTGAGTCAGATGAATAAGCAAATTAGATGACAAGATTCTGTACTTTTATTGTGTTTTTTTGGTATGTATAAGTAGTGGCTGGTTATTTAGGACAAAATACGTTTCATGGCCGGTTATTTAGGGCAAGTTACGCTTCATAATAAGCAACTATTGACTGTACTAAAGCAGTTTACTCTTACCGTGTATTTTATTTTTAGCTCTCATGATGTGTTTTATTCATTTAGTTGTGTGTGAGAGTGTGACCATCTGACAAAGTCAGTGTTGAGCATAATATATTTTTTTTGTAACAGTATATTAATTATGCTACAGACCTATAAGTTGTTTAAAACAGTGGTATAATTTATTTTTCTGCAATGTAAGTCTTGTCTTATTCTGTTTTTTACTTTTTTAAACTTTTTTTACTTTACTCAGCCAGCTTAGACCGGAGGCCATAGCGCCCCAGTTTTTCGACGGCTACGCTCTGGACGACTACGCCCGGTACTATCGCCCCTGGGAGCTGAGCAGCTTCGATCTGATCTTCCAGCAACGCACTCGATCCACCGTCACCGTCTCCTCGCTCACGGCACCGATGTCCGATGGCGGAGGGTTCCTGGGCATCTGGAGACGAGCCACCGACTCGGCTTCGGTCGATGATCCGGGTGGGTTTGAAAATATCAGGGAATATATGTCGTAGGGTGGTTTATGATATATATCTTTTATAAAGAAGCCCTTAACTCCATGACACTATCGTGACGCGTTGTGTCAGAGTATGAGTAGATATGCCAATTGATAATTAACATTAATGTGTAAATTATTTTGTATCCAAAACCTCAGAGTTACGAAAGAATCAGACGGCAAAAATTATTTAATATTTAATATGATGACAAAGCCTCATTTTTTTCATCAAGAGGTAACTTCTATTCAGATTATCTGAATCTTAAACTCTACTTGATTTATAGTACGTTTTGTTTTAGCAGTGGATCGCCGCCCCGCCACCGATGACGAAGGCGACTCGGACTCAGAGTCCAATTTGGAAGACTCCTCAGCCAGCGTCCCGAAAGCCAGCTCAGCCGTTACGTCACGTCTTTCCGTTGAGCCCGCCAGTGGCCGAAAATCGCCGCCCATCATTCGATTTCAGGACGTTTTCCCGTCAATGAAACAAGTCTACGGGATGGAAATTTGCGAACCCAAATTTAGAGATGTCGAAATTTATGCCAAGTATTCTCTGCTCTCGTTGCATCCTGATTCGCTCAGCTACGCTGTGGCTAAACTGGGCTCTAACGGAGAAAATTCCTCCATGGTAGCGAAGTTTGTGCGTATTTCCAATGAAGTAAACGTGAGCGCTGTTACGCCCCTACGCGATTATGCTAATGAGTTTGGACTAATTCCGGTAGTTGACGACGCTTCTATGCAGGCGTATACACAACATGTCACGTGTGCACTTATGGGACCAAAATTGCCTTCTGAATCTGATATGCTCATTTATAGAGACTATATTAGGGACAAGTATGGGAAAGTCTAAATGTTTTTTATGTGTTTATTTACTTATTGTTTTCGTAATCGGTTATTTATTACACCTTTTTGGCTGTGAATCATTAAGTTTTATTGTTAATAAAATGTTTATAGTATATTATGGTATTGTGGCCATGGCTTGTCTATTATAATAAACGTTAGCATTTTTGCAGTTTGTGTTTTTGACTTTTTATCGAGGAGTGTTGTTTTGTTTTTGTTTAGCAACATTAGACTAACCTAATTGTCGAGTCCGCACAAGGTGTTTAGCGTTATCGAACATATGTTTTGAATCGGTTTTATGAAAGACAATGTTCCATTATAATGCTCATTCAAAAGGAACGTAGGTCAAACACATTATTTTAGCATGAAGGTGCACTTTTGGTTTTGACATGAGCGTGTCAGTATATATAAGGAAAGGTCTATAAATTTCTCTTAGTTGCACAGTCTACCAGAGACCCGACACAGCCAACCAGACTGAAACTCTGCATAGTACTAGCCAACATCTGTGCGCAAAATCGTATGATCCAGATTTTTGATACATATGAGGACTAATTCGACTAAATCTGATTTATTGGCACAAAATTTACATTTTATACTGTTAGTGACTGGATCTCTTGTACGTTAGGGATTTTCTGGGTCTAGAATGCAGCTGCAAGGAGGAACCTTGTCGAGTTACAGTTTTCTTGGGTTCCTCTGGTTCATCCGGGGATTTGGTTTGTTCTGAGTGAAGCTGTTGAAGAAGCGGTAGGACTGGTCCAGAGCTACCAGATTGCGAATTGTCCGAAGTTTTGCGAATAGCTGAAAAACAGATGGTTTATCGCGAGACTAAAGCTCGGTTCATGCTCGTCCTTATGCTTGTCCCTGTCGTTTTGTCCTTAAGCAGTTCTAAGAAAACTATTTGGCCTAATGAGCATATATTTGACGTTTAAGCAGTTGAGCTCAGCTCCAGTTGGTTTACGAAAATTGAGAACAAACGCTTTTGTCAATGCCGCTTGGCGGAACAAACTTACGTAAAACGTGCGCTGACTGGGTAACAACATTGGCTGGTAGCTCATAGGTTTCGTGCCAGGGAAAGGGACTATTCGTATCCGGAGGCAACTTGGTGGTTCGAATCGTCGTGTCGCCAGAATCGGGCTGCAAGGGCTGGGGTCTCAGTGCAATTTCCGATCTGAAACAAGAGCAAAGGGCTAGCCGATTAAAAAGTTCCCTGTTTGTCGACAGTCGACGTTATATCGTTTTTAATGTATGTTTTGTATTACTGGTAGGTAAATGGTAAATTAATTTATAAATACTGTAAATTTTTCGACACGTCAAAAACTTCTAAAACTACCTTAAATGGACTAGGTGTCTCGTGAAAACCTCTTTTTAAGAGTTTTTATATACCCATTAGAATTTCGAAATATTCAGCTGATTATTCATGCACTTGTGTTTTTTTGCTCACTTCGATTTCTCTCTGACGGATCTAGCTAGTTGTCGTCGTTCAGGCGCAATTGGTAATTGTGGTGGACTTTGTCGCCGGGTAGACTGCATCTTGCTTTGCGGCTGTTCGGTTAACTCGAGGGGATATGGGGTTGGCTTGGTCTCCTTGTATCGCCGCTGTCGGGATGAGGATGATTTCCGCCTGTGCACGTGCTGGTGCTGCACCGATGGTACGCGCACGGGTTGGAGTTCAACCTATATGAAAGAGCAGTTGCTTCATACTTACAGCCGTATATATGTCCGTTCATCCGGCAAAATTACGAATTAATCACGCCACTATCTGATCTTATATGTACACTATTAGTGGATGTCTAAGATCGTCCTTATTTCGTAAAGAAGCAATGCTGATTTTTTTGTCAAGAGTCAAGACCCCTCAAACGACAGTTTAGTTAGGCTGAATCTTCTTTCTTATTTCTCTGGCAAGAATTTATTTAGCCTTAGTGTCGATTCATACTTATAGCTGTATGTCCGTCCAGCCACCAAAATTACCCAATAATCATGCCGCTTATATAGTTTATAAAATCAGATTGTGGCGTGTTTATTTCGTAATTTTGCTGGCTGAACAGTCATAACGGCTGTAAGTATAAATCGACCCTTACAGTCACAGCAATGGGCTCCTGTGGTTCGGAGTATGGTTTGGCGTAGACCAGTTGCACCTCCGAGGTCCGTTGGCTGGGGATGGATTTTCGCCTGCACTCGCGCGGTAAGGATACGTGTCGCTGTGTCGATTCTGTAGACAGCTGATCTAGAAAATAACATGCCAATGTTTTGAATTTAGTTTTAATCGTCCACTGGATTATACGTAGTTTGCTATATATACAGGAGTGCTTAGCTGAGTCCGCTTCATTGTACTTAAAATTGTGGCCCTAGTAGCGAAGTCCATCTAGAGGTTTAGGATTGGCACCATACATGGGCGTGGGGGGGATTGCTCCCCCCCAACCGGACCCCGCTCACCCCCCAGACAGAGTCCGCTCCCCCCCAGAATTGTTTGAAAGTAGCTCACGCATTGAGCGGCCGGGGAGCAAAACAGATTTCCTTAGCTGCACATGTGTGAATGGCACTTGTGTCGGAGCATGATTTTCAACTTGTTAACTGTGCTAGAATAGTTCTATTTTCCGTTTTAACTAAAATAGCATAGGCGGTACGGATAACAGGGTTATGTACGATTGAAACTCAAATGTCGCACCAACACACGAGGTAAACAATAAGATGTTAGAGTGTCCGTAAGCAACAGTTGTTCAGGCTTTTAAGGCGAGAAGTTAGACTATGTAGTAGGTTTAAGCCCGGTTCATACTCGTCGTGATGCTGGTCAGTTGTTCCTATCGTTTTGTCCTATAGCAGATTTAAGAAAACATTGTGGCTAATTGAGCCAATTTTTGGCACAAAGACACTTGGGCTAAAGTCCTGTTTTGTGTAGAAAAATTGAGACAAAACAATTCTGTCGATGCCTCACACCAGCTGACCGAAAAGTATCCTTTTCCGTGTGCCTATCTATGTCCTTAAGGACAAGTATGAACCGGACTTTAGAAATACCCGAAAATATTGCTGTATGCAGCAGTTTTATATACTGATTAGCGCACAACTCCTTAGCTTACGTGTTCGCTGATCAGTTATTATGAGCTAACCCTGTGCTACCGTTTTTACGCGGCGGCCTCAGCCGCCGCGTATATACTATAGTGCAAAAGTGTGCATCAAGAGCACACAAATACACCTATTCTAGTGTTAATCTGCTGGTAGGTCAGCAAATAACACTGTTTGTGTGGGTGTGTGTACGTACTTAGCGACAATCACTTGCCCGCTCTCGTTTACGCAGCCTATTTGTCAAGTTACTAACATTTTCTGCATACAGAAAATAGTCCTTTGACAAAACCTGTCGGGACAATGTTTCGTAGAATGTTCATTAGCGCGTCGAAAGCAAGAAATTTTGAACTGTAAAGGAATTGGAAACCATGACGTGACGCGACTACGGAGCCCATAGTACGAACTTCATGACAGCGTGATGGTTCTTCAGCCTACATCCGCTGACTAGCACACGATTCGCAGCGCGTATGTAGGTTAGCTGCTCTAAACTTTATGCTGTAGCTCGTTCGGCAACATCTAAAATTTTGAATATTAAAAGGGTTCTTGCTTACGGTTCAGCAATGTAGTGACCAATTTGAACACTGTTCACAGTGATCACGTCTGATCATGATCTCCTATGGAGGCATCAACATTAAGCAAAACTGACGCTATATAAAATTTTTCTGCTGGAGACTTTTTGGCCGTTACTTATAAGAATTGGCTGAGCTAATAACTGACAGTTGACAGTTTGTGTTGGCTTTAAAAAAATTAAGTGCCGCGTTTTATATTCGAAGAATATCCTCAGCACAGCAAGAACGTCGCAACGGAATTTCTCCAAATTAAGTTTAACCTTACTCGCAAAACGTGCTTGTTGTATCCTTAATGTACCCCAGACTCTCACCTGAATGATCACATCGCTCGGCCCGTTCTCTTCTTCTGCGTTCTCTCCTTTCTTCCCTTTTTCGTTCTCGTAACTTTCTTTGTTGTCGACGGAGGTATAGCACGAACACTAAACAAGAGTGCAGACATTGCTAGCTAAAGTCTATACTTGTGTATTTCAATTGAATATTTTTGGTAAGATTAGTGTCAAAAATTTGTAGAATTTTTTTAAGCTAATTTCTTCAAAAAATGACAGTTATTTTCTTAAAAGCAGCTCATGCTGGCTTTGTTACTTTTGAGCGCCATATTTATTTCCTGTTGCATCATTTGAATATTCAATTATTGTGTATGGAATAATTCAGTTTAAGGAATAAACCTCCATAGGGGGGTGGTGAAATTACTTTTTGTAGATCGCTGTGTAACCATTTTTGGACATCTTTGTGTTGCGTACTGCATATAACGTTATTCTTACATCGAGTTGGAATTATTTATATGAAGCTCACACAGGTTCGATTTTGAACTATAAACTGTATTATTTTCAGGCTTACCAGCGAGAATAGTAGTAATGATTACCACGGTTATAACTGTCAGAATCAAGCCGGATAATACAGCCATCGCAGATACTATAAGGTTCGATTCAGAGTAATCTTAACTACAGTAATCGTATGATATGGTATGGCAGATTGAATCTGTTCTGTAGCGTTTGTGTGACCGTACTTGCTGCTTTTTGTAATAAATTGAGCCATCAAATCTACAGCTTTTATTCCTTTACAAATCACAAGCTGTGCTTTCGTTTGTAAGCTTTTATGCTCATACTTTAACACGGGGTTATATTCTGGGTGGGGGGCGTCTTCATACGTGGACAGGTAGCCAATTCCGAGGGTGAGCCACCGGGGAGGGGGGCGAGTCTCGTCCAAAACTTTGTGTTGTAAAAAAGTTTAGTCCAAAACTTCGTGTTGTAGCGAAAAAGTTGGCGATATTTTAAAATCGGCCAAAATTCAGGTAAAAATCGCACAACTTTAATAGAAATGTCGGATGCCCATATTTAGAGCCAAAATTACAAAAATTTTGCTCGCTCTTGTGGCGTGGCTCAAGGATCTTTTGGTGATAGCGTCATTTACAGAAACTAAACGTAAAAATGACATTGAGGAAATAAAAATGACGACAGAAATTTAAAAATGACGCCAGCATGATGAATTCTGAGTAAAAAACCCTGCTTGGCTTTAATTTTGCTTGCCTTTGTACCATAAAATATCTGGTGAGGCGGACCCCTCCATACCCCGCTGTTAAACTGTGCTCATGTTTACAAACGCTGTTGTAGTAATGTTAAAGAAGTCAGTTTAGTAGGGTTTAGTTAGTAAGAGGAAGCGAGATAGTGTGGTGGTTTTTTAAGTATTCCCTCAAATGTTTGCTAAACCCTCGAATTTATCAGAATTTGACCCTCTCAGAAGTTTAACTTTCGTGACTAAACTTCAGTAAACTGATTGAAACAATTAACCGTTGAATTAGTTATTCTATACTCCACCAGCTGAGTAGCTTTTAGTCACGCTGTTTTGCTAATTATTTGGGCTGTTTTTAAGAAATTGCATTTATGATTTAAAGTTTATTTTTCAGAAGTCAGAACTAAGTTAAACTGTTTCTTTATATAATTGTAATTAATTTTTGTTCCTTCTAGAGAAGGAACTATTGTTTTGAAAATAACTGTTCGCAGCGTTAAACGCTGCTGAGCAGGCTGCATAGCCTGTATGTTTTGTGTGTGTTTTCAGCTTGGGAGTTGCCTGCTGATTTTTGTTTGCGTATATCCATGAAAATCAATAATCGATGAGGAGTGTTGTAGTGTAACTTTTTCAGCCTCGGCACCGTAATGTTTCACCAGCAGTATATAAGAGACCCTGGATAACACTGTTTATCGCTTCTTGGAGCTGATATACTCAGCTCAGATCAAAGCGTACTTTTGGCCGAATGGCTCGCTGCAGCGGGATGCTTAACATCCTGCAGCACTTTTTTGTAAATGTACGTACATACGTAGTTAGAATAGTTAAGAATAAGCTAGGTGGTAGTTTTGGATACGCAGTGCACTTTAGAATAAGCTATGTAGTAGGGTAAGTATACCTAAGTTATGCAGTGTAGCGAACAGTAGGGGAATAGATAGGCACAATTGAACTTGAAAGGTAGACACCGGAGAAGGAACATTGCCCCTTTTGGGGCCTACTTGTTTCTTTAGAACGTGTCAGGTCTGTTTGAGTCTTTACTTCAGTTTGAAGTCAAGAAAACTCTGCTTTGGCTTTGAAATTTACGTGAAGAAGGAATTTTCGTTTTTTTGTAGAGAGAGTTTTCACCTGTCGAAGAAATTTGAAATTTTTGAGGGGTCCAATATCGGAGAGGTTTCCGAATAGAGTCCAATTTGTTTGTTTGACATACTATTGCTATTAAACAATTTAAAACTAAAAATTATTCATTATTATCATACTTAGTTTAGCTACTGTGTTTATTTTTGACATCGTGCTCTTTTTCAAATTCAGTTTTCGTTTTTTGGTCACCATTCGCCACCCCTTGTTACTGTGGAAACGTTTGCTTGTACAAATATGGCCTTTACTGCATGTCTTTGCTTTGTAATGCTATTGAGGAATTTCACTACTGTTTGCTTTATGCTATGGTGTCTAAGCTGAGACTGTGGATTGTTGTAAGGCAGTGTCAGGATTGTTCCTGCTTTAGTTTTTGTTTTTGGGTTATTTATCTAAACAGACTATACGGCATTTAGGGGATCAGATAAAATTGATTTAGTTTTTTCTTTTTTGTAAAGGTTGATGAGGATATGATGTAAATATTATATGTAGCTTTATTTTTCCAAGTTTGAACATGAAATGATTATGAAATTTTTGACAATAGAATTAGTTCCGATTTAAAACTGATAATATGTTTCTTGTAGTCATGAGATGGTTTGGTGGAATTTGAGCCGCTTTAAAATTAATCTCATCGTTATAAACTACATTATATACTATATTATAATAGAATATGAGCTGCATTACTCTAGGGCACTTTGCATAAGAGGCATAGCGTGATTAGTTCAGCTACTTAAAATGACTCATGGTTAATTTATAGTATTAATTAACGGATTAGATTAAAATTCGTTTAGTTAGAGCCTTATCCAAAATTGGATTCAACGGATTAGATTTAAATTTTAAATTTAAATTTAAATTTTGCTAATAGCGCAGCACAAAATGAAAATGGCCGGTTGAAATTTTGCCCAACATGGCTCACATACAGTACCTCGGTGTGCGCCAAGTTTCAATAAATTACGTTTAACTGACGCTGCGTTATTGACGAAATAAAGTTAATTAATCTAATCCGATAAATCCAATTTTGGATAAGACCCTTAGTGACTCCTCTCAAAGTCTCCTTGACTGACAAATTTTTGTGCACAAGTGGGAGACGTTACAAATATTTGCTATGGCAAGTTTTGTTTATCAGTTGATATTCCATGTCATCAGTTATTGGCAAGACAAACTTTAATCTAATCCGTTTAATCCATTTTAGGAATTGAACCTCAGTATCGCAACTTTTGGCGTTGAGAACTTACGTTTATTGAAGTTCAAGTTGACCTAATCTATATATAAATAATATCCAACCAGCGGATTGGATTTTGAAAGTTATTTTTTTACTGAAATTATTACAACGAAAACTATTTTTTAGCACTTGTCTTTACTAGTCTTGAGTTCGTCGGCCTGTTTTTTGACCCCTTTATATATTAGTTTATTACACAGCAAAATGTAGGCTCTCACTTGTAAACGCAAACTTAGTTTTTCTCTGCTGCGGAGGGGGGGATATATTTCATAAAAACTTTTACAAACTTTTAATTATAAGTAGTTTATTAATTAAGTTGGGAATATGTAGTCTATAGGTTAAAAATTGCAATCTGCATACCATTAAACAATTTTTTGTTTTTTTCCCGTCAAATTTAATGTCTGCTAAGCACTTCATTGCGTAATCAACAGATGGTTTATTTTTTTAATTTTAAATTTTGTATATTGAGTGTGTGTGTTTTGTGTATATACTATGCACGTATGTAACACACATCATATCCTATATAAACTATATAAGTAACGTAAAATGTATGTTTCATGGATTTCATGTTTATTGTGTCATTATTTCAAAAATATAGGTAACACTCCGATGCTACTCACTTTTGTATATTCCCTGTAGTACTAATATAGATATGTAGTACTACATCGCGTGCAGTGTGTAGTAGCCTATATATAGTTTTGCACAGTTTGTTAATACATGTGCTGTTCTGATATTATATTATGTTAACTTTAATATTATTTACTCGCAAACTAATTACAGAGCTAGCTAGCAGTAACAAAGATTTGTGATGTTTTTCGGCAATCGCCAGTGCTTAATTTCTGTGTTTTGTATGTGAATGTCCACGATGTAGTTTTTATTTGTATTTTTTGTAGAATTCGAGTGATTTCACTGTTAAGATTCACTGTCAAGTTAAGTTCTCTAATATGTAGTCTATCTTCGGAAAGTTGTTTTTGGAACTTTCCAAATATTGTACATAAGCTAACGGTTTCCCTTATTTATATTATGCTACTAGAGTTCGCATGGGGGGTGTGGTGGTGGTGGTTTTTTCACCGTTGTTTTTTTTATTTTTTTTTTTTTTTTATTAAAAAAAAAAAATATATGCTACTCTTTCATGTTATTTTCGTATATGTTTGTGTGTTCCATACGTTTTACAAACTTTACGAATTTGTTTTATTAGCGCATACACGGCCAGACTTAGCACAGCATTAGTCATTAATTTTTTATTCATTATTTATATAAGGGATTTACTGAGTAAGCTCAATAAAGCGAACTTGAGGTAGTATGTATGTAGTATGACTAACGCTTAGATTTGTCATGCTGACGCTCTAACTGTCTTTTTCAAGTTCAAATTACGTGTGTAACTGAAACTTTAACTAATTATTAGTATATGCAACTAATATGTGTTTTTTGCTTATGGTGACAATTATCACATAAGCGGCAGTTACATATAGCGTTCATTTTATCGTACTCCATGTATCCAAAAATTTATGTCAAGGAATTTGTCAAAATGTGTGTTTAACCTTTCACTCGCTAAAATAATCTGTGTAATACGTAATTAAGTCTAGCTTAGCGTAAATGTAGTTAACTTAAGTCTAGCTTGAAGTCATTATATATATGATTATAAACCACTATCGCTTACTTCGCTTATTTTTCATTCTGTGAGCCTCGGTTTTAGCTTGTGAGCCGCAGTTATATTCATGAATCCACTGTATACAGTCACGTTGTTTAAAAATTGCTTTAGTACTATATTTGTACAAGTGGTAAACGTGTTTCCAAAGCACATTTTTGCAAGAGCGAGCTGTCATAGCTTCTGTAAATTTATACAGTAATCTACAGTAAGCTAGGACGTTGGCTTATTTTGTCCCATATTTTTTAGCTTCCTGTCATCATGCGATTTAAGCGTGACTACGAACGCATCTCGTGGCGTTTTTGTTTTTATTATTGTTTATAATGAGTTTAAGTGATTGTTGTTTTTTATTACGTCATGATGTATTATATTGGAATTTTTCATATTTTAATTCTTGTTAAATCGAGTAAGTTGTGATTGCTCAGTGGTAGTTATATAGACGAAGTATATAAATATTTTAAATTGTTTAAATTCTTTTGATATTAGCTTTAATTGCTACATCTTAACGATAAATCAGTCTACTTGTTACGTTTTAAGCGCGTTACGTTTGCACTAAATATTTCAGTAATCTGTTTAATTTGGAAACATCTATAAAGTATAATGTGCTTTGTATCGTTGTAGTCGTGTAGTCTGCGGACATCTTACGTTAACGTGTAAGGAAAAAGTTAGTGTTATGTAGTTTTATGTAGTTAGTTGATTTTAGCTATTGTTGTTTTTCTATTTCAGCATGGGGCGGTCCGACGTCAGCCAACAAGCGTCAGCCCCCCTTCGCCATACCCCCAGACAACCCGGCACCCCCTGGGGCCCGTCCCCCCGGGGCTAGCCCCCCCTCCCCCTCCAACAACACCAGCAGCAATAAGCCCTCAGTGGTAGCCGAGAATTTCACCCTCGCCCCCGCCGTCATAAATTACAATGGACCGGTGGAACAGGCCCTCCTCCGCCCGGGACCCTACCCTGTGCCATCGCAGAGTGAATTCACCCTGCCCCCTCCAAATTTACAGGGCAACAAAATTGCCACAAAATCTGTGCCCGATTTTGACTGCACCAGTGCTCAGCTGAGTGTGTGTGGTCAGGTCGCCTGGACGGATCTGGGATTAGCTCTGTCTGGGATTACCGCCAAATATGAGCTGTGCAGGTTGGAGTGTTTTTATGTTTTCATGTTGCTTATTAATCGAATTTCTGAGTTTTTTGTTCGAATTAAAGTTCACAGGATTATAGTTAACAAGCTTTATTTACGTTCTACAAGTTAAGTTACAAACTTCATCCTTCGCGAAAAGCGACGAAGCGTGGCGCGAAAGTGACAATTTTGTTAAACACATTTTTTTCATTCGGACTATAAGCCATTATAAATGGACTCCAACTTCCGTGTTTGTCATTGGCTGGCCATGTTTTTTTATAATTAGGAAACTAAAGTTTGACCAGAAATTTTTGAACCCTGAGACAAAACAGGTAGCGTGATTTTTTGTGACTACTCGCTGTACTCTTGATATATACTTGCAATGTGTTGTTTCTGTAATGAAATTGCCTGTTGCTTTTTGTCTCGGGGTCCAGCAGTTTTTGGTGTGAGTTCAAACCCAGTTCATAGTTGTCCTTATCGACACAGAGACAAGTAAAATCATCGGTCAGCTACTGCAAAGAATTGACAAAAACGACTCGGCTAATGTTTTGCATAGCATCCAGAAGTGACTTTGACTTTTTTAGGGCAAAAAATTGGCTCATTTGGCAACGTATAGTTTTCTTGTAATGGCTTAAGGACAAAACGATAGGGACAAGAACAAGGACGAGTATGAACCGGGCTTTAGTCTTACACAGATGACACCTATTTTGCATAGTACTATGCTGGTGACTGATGCGTGTCTATTGCAGCAAATATACCCCGTCCACGTCGTGCATCTCGCGTGCGCTGGCCCAGTGTGCTTTGGACGCAGACAAGGCCACTCGCAGCATGCTCATTTCCATTGCCAAAGTCTTCGTCACCTGGTGCTATGATGGCGGAAAAACACTGGCCGGTATATATAACAGTTATAATAGTTTTACTGTCAAGGTTTTTGTTTGTTTTTGGTTACCGCAGGTTTTACGAACAGGTAGGTAGTATGGGTCCTCGTAAGCTCTACAGCTTGAAGAAAGACTCTGTGAACATTATGGTTTGCAAAATGCTCCCTATATTTTCATGGTCAGCTAGTATCGAAGGCTACATTGCAACCCAGAGTGCTTAAAAATGCTTAAATCAGTATTTATATACCTTTCACTATCAGTATAAGTATCAACACAGTATGTGCTGCTGCGAACTCATCAATCCCCACGGGGTCGGCAAATGGGTACCAGTGCTATGTGGGTTCGAGTAGGGCATTTGTCCGGATCGTGCCGTACCTCTGATCAGAGATGCACGGGGTGAATCGGCGAGGGGGGGTGCCCGACTCCTGGCGGAAGGGGGGATGGTCCCTAGTGTTGGCCATTTTTCGGCGACCGCCGAAAATTTTTTAGAATTTTTTCAATTTTCAACTCATTTTTGGGGTACTTTTTTGGCCGCAGGCGAAAATTTTTCGCAATTATTCAATTTTTTATGCATTTTTGGGGCACTTTCTTGGCCATCAGAGGGCGGGGGGGTTGAGGGGGGGGTGCCGACCCCCCTCAGGGGGAGCTGAATACCCCCCTACCCCCCTATGTGGGCAAGAAACAGAGATGAACACCTTACCCCAGGGTTGGATCAGCCAAGACGCTATGTCCAGGGGTTACCTTTACCTAAAAGTTCCTTTCCTCTATTTCAGCCCTGGACCTATACACGGAGTGCTACGCAGCTGCTCTACTGCAGGCAGTCACTTTCGACCACTGCCTGACGGAAATGGATCCCAATTCGGGGCTGATCAAAAGTTTTCTGGACAGCAAGAAGTCAGAACAGGGCCTGAGTCTGCCTGGAGTCTTCAATGCTCTCATGGGGAAGTGAGTGTTGGATATTGTTTTATACCAGACTGAAACAGCTTTCGTTCTCGTAACACAGGATTGCATTTTTTCTGGTTGTCTAGGATCTGAACTGTGTTGTTTCTCGTAACAGATAAGTGACGTATAAGACTTCAATGCTATGTCGGACAAAGAATACATACTAGGGACTAGTCCCTACGCCCTGCTATATACTCTTCTATTATGTACATATTGAGATTACGTATTGTGAACTGTTTTATCCACATAGTTTCGTTTCACTGCCTTTCTCTAAATGGGACAAAGCCTAGATTTTTAGCTAACCTTTCGTGGTGTCATAAAAATTTGGAAGTAACTAATCAAAATTGTGTAATGACATAATATGACACATTTAATCTCTTTTTTGGGCCCAATTGTCCATTAGTCATTAGACATTAGTCATTTGAATTGATTGTTTGACAAGTTATCTGATAGCCTCAATTACAGCGCTTGTGACTCACCGCTTATCGAATAATTGGCCTCAAGCATGTATCGAAAGCGTAGAACTGGCTTTTTTAGAAGAAATAAAAAATAACTGAATCAAACATACAGGATGATAACTGTGTGTTTTTGAGTGTATTGCAAACAGCAGTATTTTGACGCTCTTTTGCATAACCTCGCATGTAAGGCAACAAAGTAAAGAAGTAAAAAAAGTTAGTGGTATGCACTGGTCAGTATTGTTTTGTGTAAAATATCCGTTGCCTCCAAGTTTCTGTGATCAGGCACAAAAGTGATAGCCCCTGAGTCGTAGTTCACTTTTTCGGTGTATTCGGTGTCAATGAGACGTCAAACGTCAAACAATTTAAGTAAGTAACTGTAGTCAACGTCTAACTGTCAAAAACCATAAGATGTACATTTTTGTGTTGGCTTGTGAACAATTTCTTACAGATCAGACAAGTTAATACTTTAGATTACCAATTAATTAGACTAGAATTTGTTTCTGTATATTTCCAGCTTCGGAGCCTCAACCGTCCGCTGTATGTACGATAGCATTTTGTTGACCTGTGGCGAAAAAGCAGCCGATATAGCCCTGAAACCTGCCATGGATGAATTTGACCTAAAGGTGCCCACCCTCCCAACCACCACTCTCGGCCCCAACGAGACTACCCCAGAGCCATACACTTTCCCCCAGAAATTTGCCCCACACACCAGCCCCAGCCCCAAACTGGCTAGCTCTGCAGCAAGCCCCACAGTTCGCGGCATACCCCTGATTCAGGTGGCCTTCTGTATTCTGACTGTACTGGGATTTGCCATTATGACCTTATGACTGGTACTAAGAGATCCGGATCGAAAATATTACAGAAATTATTAGGGACATTCAGTGCTTTGAGATTACGGCTGGTACTGGCAACTAACACTAACATGAGTTTCAGTTGAGGGTCGATTCGTATGTACAGCTATATGTGTGCCACGCTGAGTCGCAACATACTGGAAAATTCACGGCACTTGAGATGTAATGCTACATCGGGAACAATTTTAGAATTTTTTCAGCTAAATTGGCACGCGCTGTAAGTATGAATCGACTCTAAAAGCTTGTGTCTGAAATCCGAAACCTGGATTCTTATGGCTGAGTGAATGTAGAAGCTTGATTTTACGGTTACGGAATTCAAGGAACGGTTAGTGTTAGTGTTAGGAGGACTGATGACAGATATCGGTTATTCTATGTAAATGCTTTTGCTTGTGAAACTTAAAATAAATTAAATTAAGCTAATTTTGTCAGCGGTTTCTCTGTTCAAAGAGCCATTGCTGGCTTAGAACTCGATTAGTCAGAAGACTTCTTTAAAACATTAAATTGGTATTTGGAACAGATGACAAAATTACAGGGTCTAATATAACATGTTCGGTGTATTGATTTGTATCTAAATTTTAGAAGATATTATGATTATGATTATGAATGTGACCACAAATTGACCCTAGAACATCTTTTTGGCCACAGAAAAGTTAAAACATGACTTTTAAGATTGAAGTTGTAAGTGTATTTGGTGTACTGTTGGTACCGGTGGATGTTACTGTTCAGCGAGTGTGCTCAGTGAGATATGTTGGCTTTTATGTAACATGATTAAGTGGTGGTCTTTGAAGTTAACGTTAATACTGCCTTAGGATTCCAAAATCAAATTTAAAGACTTGTTCGGCTATGTCCCAACAGGAAAAATCGCATACATTTGGCAGAAATGCCCGTATTTAAGAGCCCGTGTTATAGAAATTTTGCTTGCGCTGATACCTTGGCTTGGGTTTAAAAATTTGCTTGCCCTTGTACCGAAATCAAAAATCTGGGGCGGGGGGTCCCGGACCAACATATACCCCAGTATAGAGGGGTCCGGAAGCAGGATGAATTTGTATTTTGCTTCGTTTTAGCAAAAAATAGCCTTCGCACGATTTTGAAATGATTGCTAAATTCTAAGCTCATACTGTTTTGATTAGTCATTGGGCTGAATTTTTAATGAACTTAATAATTGTAATTCCATTGTATGTTGACTTTCAAGTTTTTGATTGTTGGAAAATTAGTTTGACTTTTCCCTGTCAAACTTTTCATAATGGCTTTTTATTATTTTTGTGCAGTTGTCAATTTTGTATTGTTATAGATGGCATTTGTGTGTATAATAAAAGTTTCGTTAAAAGTTTTGGTCAGTGAGTGCAGTTTTTAGAACTTATCCTGATAAGTTTTGGTAGGCAAATGTACCTTACATAGATGCATAGTATCAAAAGTACATAATAGGATTTCCTATCATTTATCTATCTATTTCCTATCATGTACTCTTGGTAGTATGGAGATGACTCAGTTCCCTATCAAGCCTGGTTCCAATTTACCTTCACCGTATTTTTGTCATGATCGTATTGTCCCTTGCGTTGCTCCAGCGTTATCTTCTGTTTGCGCAATGAGCAAAAAAGTCCCGACTGAGTCCAAAAAGACTGACTGAGAGTCCAGATAGAACGGTGTCATGGGCAAAAGTGTCCCACACCCAAATTTCCACATGACACGTTGCCGAATTTTTTCCGTTCCTCCATGTCATTATTGAACCGTTCAATTTATTTGCAGCGACTGTCATAAGTTGAAATTTTGACTGAATTCAAGGCTGATTTTGAGACACCTTTGTACCTTTGGGGTGGTTGCACTAAATTACAAATCCTACAATTGTAACAGTTGCAAGTGCAAAATCAGGTGATTCGCTACGAATTCATTATATAATTTCATTACGAATCATCTGATTTTTCTGTTCAATTGTTACAATTGTAAGACTTTGTAAGTTGGTGCAACGACCCTGGTAGAGTTCTGCCACTACCAAATTTTCCGGGCCGAGTCGCGCGCTTCCGGGCCGGGCCCCTCGACCCGCTACAGGCCCGCCGGGCCGTTGCGGGCCGATAGGCGCGGGGCCCGCGGGCCGGCCCGGAGCAGTGTAGTGAGTGCTTGCACACTTGTAAAAATCAATATAATATGCAATTCAGGCATAGTTCATACGCTGCTGAAGCTCGAGACGACCCTGGGCTTGCGGATAGCTACGGCCCGGCGGGCCGCGCACGGCCCGGGGCCCGGAATTTTACGGGCCGGGCCCCGGGCCTGGCCCATTCCTAAAAAATCTCGCCGGGCCGGGGCCCGGCCCGTAAAATTCCCGGTCAGAACTCTACCCTGGTTAGCACTGCAGTCGATCTATACCTATACTAGTTGCAGTTTTATGTATCGACAACAGTTTTTCTGTACCCACTGTAGAGTGTGCGGAACTACGGACATTTCTTTAGGGGCACATTCGTTTATGTATAAACAGGGCCTAACAAGTTTTCACAGACCATTAGAGGAGTATAAATTCAAATCCAACTACATATATTTCGCAGTCTGAATCGAAGTTTAAAATTAAATAGTAGCCTCTAAACCTATGTTTATCCAGCATTATAGCTAGACACGCAATCTCATGTAAATTAGGCACGTGTGGAACTTATTTGTGTAGGATTTGAAACTACGGAAATTTTGTTTATTTGACCAGGAAGGGTGGATATGGCTAAATAAAGGCTAGGTTGCAATTATATACCACCTATAGCACTGGCTAGTGAAACTGAATTGGGTCTATCTCTCGTGTTTACGGTTTTGTTGTGAGCCAGAAGTTAATGCCAGCTATGCCGTAAATTGATTTAAAATTTTGTTTCATTTTTAAATGTTAACGTCTTTGGTAATTGGTGATATCACTTATACACGTGTCTGCCTCTGCATTTATGACTATGAGCTCAGGTTTATGATCAACATCACCAGGTGCCTTTTTCTAGAATGGACTTAACTAGACTTGACTTAACCGGACTTAATTAAGTCCGGAATTTTGGAATGCAAAATCCGACTTGAGTGGACTTAAGTGGACTTAACCGGACTTAACGATGCCAGTGGACTTAGTTAAGTCCAGTCGCAGTTCTAAAATGTCACCGGACTTAAATTTAAGTCCACTGAAGTCCGCTGGTTTAAGGCCAGTCAAGTCAAGTCCAGTTAAGTCCATTTTAGAAAAAGTCCCCAGGTTTTAGTTCATTAGTACCTACTATTCTTTGACATTTCTACAGTAGATGTGACAATAGAATCGCTAGCACGAGGTCAGTTTTCGTGCACGTTGTCCGGAAGTTTTCACAACTTCACGGTACACGTAGTAACATGCGCAATTGGCAAAAATATGGTTGATTTTCGAGTGTTGAAGCGACTGGCCAGAGGAGTGATCCTCGAAACGGGGGTCGATTGTTTTTCGTTTTTTGTTTTTTGATTGTTTTTAACGGCTCGAGTGTCGGCTTACTCGGGCGAGAACACCCACTGTGCCGCTAAACCCTCTATTGACACTCGTATTTTACCGTGGCTGCTCCAGAAACTTTGTCCAGTGATATGAATTCCTAAAAATGGCGAACATTATCTATGTACGTAAGTCACCAGAAATATTTCTGCCTGAAACTCGCATTCATACAAGCTGCATATGTAATGTTTGCACATACAACCAACTTTTTAAGGTCAAAACTTGAAACGTTTTTCACAACACGCCAATTACTTAGCATTTAATCATTGGTTATATTCTCACACTGAGCGGCTTTGAATTACTTATATAATATTCCGGTTTGAAACCGAGCCGCCTTGGCCTATCTGTTTGTTTTCCTGAAGGATGCCCGCTAATTTGGCATAACCTCGAAATTGGATGGTATTGTTAAGCCCGGTTCACACATCGTGCTTTGTGCTTTAAAGGGACGCTTTCTGAATTGGGTGTCCTTGACACGACGACAGCCAATCAAAATTCAAGTGTCCGAATTTTCGGCTTAGTTAATATTCTTTTGAGGTCGGGCACAACCCATTGAAAGCGAATTCAATTATCAACGGTCCATTAGGTTAAAATCCAATTTGGGACCTTGCGTTGAACCTGGGCTTGTCTTGAAATTAATTTTTCAAATTTTAAAAAGTTACTCATCACCCTGCAGTTGACGTTTTTTCGAAACTTTTTTCTATAGCATCTGGCTTTCAGGGGTGAAAATTGAAGAAAAGTTTTGGTAATTAAATAACTGATGAAAAATAAATTTTTTTGAAACGCGGTGCACAGTTGCTGCAGAAAGTGGAAACCTAAATTTATAGCAAGGTATTTTCACTAAACTGGTACGATCCCACAGAAATTGCCAGTGAATCCTCCTTTTCCACTAGAGAAATAAGAACTTGAGATACAGGCATTCCGGTTGAACCTTTTACATACTATGTAGCAATACTTTATTTGGATAGGAAGAACCTTAAAGCCAAGCTCATTCTTGTCCTTAAGGACACAGGGACAGGGACAAGGGTAATTTCGGTCAGCTGCTGTGAAAATTTGACAAATGTTTGATCCTAATTATTTCTATACGCTAACTGTCGTCATGTAAAAAAATTGGCATATTTGGCTATGCAGTTTTCCTGAAATTGCTTAAGGACAAGAACAAATATTAATCGGGGTTACTGTGACTTATTTTATGTTTTTCTTGTAGTACTAGGAACAAGAGTACATTAATATGTAGCAAGAGTACATAAGTGCAGGAGGCAGTAGTCCGAAGCTCGAAGCATTCTTAGTTTGTCGCTGTGTGCAATTTATGTTGTGAATACAATGAGTATAAATAATAGGAAACAGCAGTCCAATACCCCTCCCTTCTGAAATAAAAATTTCAGTCCAGTCCCTTCTGTGAGTTTATTGAAATAGACCGCAGGCCCATAACTTCGCGAATGAGCGGTTCTTGGTTGCTTAAATCAGAGCAACTAGTAAGATACACATTTTGCAGCATTACTACGCAAACATATTTGCGTTTCACGTATGAAATTATCTAATTTGCATATTATTACACAATGCACTTTGCTGTAGAGGGCTATGTAATAACACAGACACATGTGACGCAATGGCTAAACACTGTTTATTTATTCGTTTTAGACTTTACTGTATATTCACGATAAATTTGAAAGTTTATTTTATGTACATATTAGCAAGAGTACATAATAGGATTATTATAGGATTCCTATTACATATGTACTCTTGATATTAGTAATAATTACATACATGTCTACACATTCATTCTGAATATAATTTTATATACCTAAGTAATTTTTGGTATATATTTAATGGTTATTTAATGATTAATTTTTCTGTTATGGCATCATAAAACTGTCCCGCCTCCGAATTAATGATTCAGTTAATAATTAATAAGCTGTGAGTCTGTGACTAATTCCGGCTCTAAAATGAAATTGCTACCGCTCATTTCGGAGATCGGCTATGTCTGGTATTGCATCAAAGACATTTCAATTTCGTATTATTCTGAATTATTTATACTAAATCGTTGGGCTGGTATTTGAGGGCTGGACGTGGGTCAAAAATTTCAACTTATGACGTAACCTGTTTATGTATGTATATATATGTCGATTGTCGAACCGAGACTCACTTTTCTTGACCCGCTACTTTATGACACCGTGCGTGATGATGCATTGTTTTTAGCTTGTGCCCAGTGAACGTTACATATGTCTGTCTGTACGTTGCTCACTTTTAAAGGACCTAACACCTTTTTTACTGTGAAACTAAAAAAGTAGTGATTTTTAGAATTCGCGAGCCAGAAAAAAGTTCACCGACCCGCAAAAAAGCAGCTAGGAGCTGTTACCGACGTGTGTCTTGCGGCTCAAACTGGCCGACCCATATCCAAGCCTTTCGTTATTCTTGGGGTCGATTTTTTGCTGTTTTGATTTATCCAAACGGAGAAAATTGCAATCCACGCATTGTAGCTGATAGTGTTATTTTTATAATTTCCTCAAGTTCAACTAATCTTGTCTTTGAAAATAAACGTGAATCACATCACAATAGTAATTTGTAGATATGTAATAATTTAACCAAAATGTGAATTCTTGAACGCTGCTGTTTCCCTTTTGCCCGTGACATGAAGTCTAGATCTCACCGACCCATCACTCCTGAGACAAAGCTAATGGTGTATATATTATTTTGGCCCGATTTAAAAAAAAAGCGGATTACTCTAATCAAGAGTTACATAATAGTGTCTCACTGTATACCTAATAGAAGAATACCAATTTTTGAACTTTTTGTTCCTAGAATCAACCTCAGTCTGTCAATTTGTTTACAGCTTCCCGCCCTTCTTTCGTGTCAACAAGGCGTCCTTTCCGTCTTATCGTGAATTTATTTACTTAAACCAGATTAGCCTTCTGGGCTCCCCAGGGCCCGCCACTGACCACCACCCTCACTTTCTGGACACTGGCTAATTCATGCCCTTATTGAGATGCTTTGCTTTAATGCATGGCTTTGGGTTTCATTATTGTCTTTCTTTAAGGTTGTTGCACGTTAGTTTCAATTTCACTTCTGATGAGTGAATGATATCACTGATATCCGCTTATTCGAATTGCGATTAGATTTTTTTCTGCAAACTTTGATATGAGGCCATTTTCGTATCTTAATCTTGGCAATGCCTGATTTGATTTCAACCATAGATGCTTCAGAATGTTTAATACATAGGTAAAAAACATCCCATAGTACATCCCATGCACCATCGCGGTCATTAATGGCTTACGGAAAAGTATGAACTAGACATAAAACCGTAAAACTTGATTCTCTAAGGCAAAAAATGCTGCCCCAAAGTCTCTTGTCGTTCACAGTACATTACTTTTTCTTATCTCAGTCGTTTAATCCGCCGTCTTTCATAATTAACAAAAGGACCAAGTGTGAAATTTGTCCATGCGGCCCTTTTTCGGTACTTTTGCCATCGTTTATCCTCAATTTGTGACGGAAACTTCAAAATATTTTCGATTAAATCAAGAAAAGTTTGCGAATTCACCGTAAGGTCTAAATTTTGTACACGATTGACTGATTTTCTATGTCTACTACCGAATGTCACATCAAAGTGACATTTTTGATTCAAAGAGTACTTTTATAATCAAATTAATCTAAAACTTTTTCGTTTCATCTCAAAAACCTGACCCGCGCGCGAGATAACTCAACAGCAGTTCAATAGACTAATTTTGATTTGGCAAACCACAATTTTGCCGGCGGAAGAGTGGAAAAATTTAAATCCAAACTTGTTCAAAATATATTCTACAAAAAAAAAATTTAACAACTTTTGGACCCCTCGACCTTGGCAAATAAGAATTTAATATCAAGCTCATTTTTTATTTTTTTTGCCAAAAAAACTTATCCCCCTCGAAAAAATCACAATTTCGCTACTTTTAAAATGTCTACAGTGTCAGTCACATATCGACCCAACCGTCAGATAAGGCTGAGTTGATTTTGATGTATGAGCAACAAATTTACGGAATGTAAATGGCAATCGTTCATTTTCACGATTTCCGTTTGTTACTGATTTTTTGCTGACAGTCAAAATGTAATTACCAGCCAAAAGTCTGGTGGGTACTGTAGATTGTGGATGATGCGTTTTTGACAATTGGGTAATTGATATAGATTGATTTGTGAATTGATTATTCGGGAACACTGTGTAAGATGTATGAGTAGGTATGTAGGTTCAGCTTCTGGGCTAGTCTTTTTGACCGCCAAGCCTTACTGTAGAAACCGCAACCTAAGCTAAACTTGCCGTTTGGAATTGAGCTTTGCACGAGCCGAAAACCGAAATTGAATTGAACCTAAGGTAACGTTTGTCTTCAACGTGACCTGAGCCTAAACCTACATAATACCGTATATACATAGAAAGTTTTGAACTACAAATGCAAGGCCCGACTTCTGAACCTCCTAGTTTTTGGTTTATGGATCAAGTTAGGTTGCAGTCAAAAGTTGCTTAGATTCAGTTCGATTTTGGACTTGGGCTCACTCTAGGCTCAATTTTAAAATGTGTCAGGTTTAGCTTTAATTACAGCTTCTACAGTTACGCTTGACATTATTAGCAAAAGTGCATGATAACAGTAAATAAGTGGAAAAGCCACTGTGTGAAAACCTCTAAGCCTTTTTTCTGACGAATTAGGTATATTCCTGCTATATATGTATTATACCGACTTATTAACTTAATCCGAACAGGTGATTAAGTGCGCCGCCCATAATTGATTCAACCGATTTTTGTTTGCTTATTGCGCATCTATTGGGTTACTATTTCAGTTCATATATCGTCACTTGGTCTGAACTAATGACCCCAATGTAAACCGCACACTTAGTCCTCCTAAGCCGCTGTAAGCTCCACCGTACTGTATACACAGTAATTCAGTCCAACTAATGCAGCATGTTTGATCCGATACCGATTACGTAGGGGATTAGGCGGATTTAAGTTAGTTCAACAGATCAAGAGCAGATTGCTTGGTCAAGTATTGGCCACTGAAAAACCACCCGGCCCTTTTGTAAACATTTATTTCTAATTTACAGGCTCGGTTGAACACCCTTTTGTAGTCGCAAACCCCCCAATCCGAACCCACCTGCTCCCAAAATTCAATAAGCCCGCGTATAAAAGCCATTTTGATGCTGAAATGTCAAGTTTCCTACTATTTTGAGGAGTTTATGAACAGTTTTTAATAAAATAGTTAATTTTTGTATCTATTTAATGTATTTAGTTAAATACATAAAATTAATAAGTATCAACGAATTATTTAATATTTAATTCCTACCAGTGTACCCCCTTTATTGGTTTATTATTGTCTAGTATTTTCGCTCATTACCGGCCTATAGTCAGTCATTAACCTTTTCATTCAAAAGCAATTTTTCAGTTTGAATCGCTCAAAAGAGGGTTCAACTGGTCCTAGACTTGTTGCCTGAAGCGTAAATTCATGAAATGACTAAATAAATGAATTTTAAATCCCTATAGATTTTGGGCTGGTAGCTTCTGTTGACCTCTAAGATACATTACGTTGCCTGTTAGGATTGATAAGGAATGAAATCTGTTGGACTGATGTTTCAGCTAAAACTGATAAGCGTCATCAGCGCGCCAAACCTATAATAGGATTTAAGCATGGAGTTCGCAATTAAGCACCAAACTCAATATCGTAGAACAAGTGATACCGGACCAATACAAGTGTTTTTTCTTGTTTTAGCTGAAACACACCAGCTATTTTTTAATTAGCATTTAATTTTTTAATGAAAAAACTTACGCTTTAGTTGAGTGTAACTTTTATGTAAGAATGAGTCTTCTAGAGAAGGTTTGAACGTTACCATATGAAAAATTTTTCGAAATGTCCGTGTTCCTATGTTGGATTGTGACTCTGTTTAGTTTGAATAGTTTAAAGTAAGTTCTAATGTGTTTACAATAATGACGCGTGGAATTTAAATTTGGCTGTCACTTTAATTTTGTATGAATTGATAAAGTTCTGAATGTTGTAATTTGGCTTGTTGCGTTCTTTTCAAATATATTGGTTATTATATAGGTGCGTCATCTTTATTTGATGCTTCGAAGTGAGGTCTTACTAAAACTACTTTATGCCCCTATTTTTTGGCAATTGCCAGTATACAGTGGTTTTGTTTTCAAGGTCACTCGACTATGCAAATTTTAGTTTAAAATTTTCAGCGATAAGAATGCTATTTTCAACCCGTTCCATTCCTAAATCTGATTAAAATACATTTAGTAAAGTCCGTTGAATATGGTAAAAAAGTGGGTCAAAATGCAGTGTTCTGTGGTGGCGCCGTGTCTAAGGTCAGTGTTTTTTGTGTCTGTTTTTGTTTTTTGTGTCTATTTCTATTGTTGTTTCGTACTTATTTTTTACTTCTGCCTAGTGAAAACCGAATCCTAGTCGAAATTGACCGACGTGTTGTATAGGTACATTTTCTACAATTAGTCTCCAAAAAACCGATTCACACTTCCAGCCATATTTGCTGTCGAAAAATGAGGAATGTTAAAACTCAGCCGACAAGTAACTGAACCAGTCTTTGACCAGAAACCAGTCGAACCAGATTGCCAGACCTAGGTTCACTGAAGCGTGAGCGGTATTTATCCTCTGGTCTGATCAGCTTCAAATTAATCTGCAGGTTCCGTAATTTTTGGCGTATTTAGCGGTTATGTCATAAATTAGACAAACCCCATTGGGTGTTCGTTAGCAGTTAGTAGACTAAACCAGGGTCCAAATGTATACCTAAAGATGTGAAAAATTTGTCATTTTTTCTTCACGTCCTTCCTTTCGTCAAAAAATTCTGAAAAAAGTGATTTCTGCTTAAAATGACGGTGATTTTAATTAAAAACATCAACTTGAATGAATAAATGATAAGGAAGCAAGATTAAGGAATGATAAATTTCCAAATTTACGCCATAGCCCCCCAAATTGGGCACCAATAACCAGTCACATACCATGAGGTTGGGGTAAGTGGTTACATAAGCCTAGAAAATTACACTCCGTGTATGAATCACTGCCTGAGCACTTATTTCACACTTCACTACTTTGAGTAATGTGCCTTTTGATAGAAAATTTGGGGCGTGTGCGGTCTACGCCCGAAAGTCTCTGATTTCTACTGGGGAATTCCAAATTTATTTTATCCATTACTGGAGCCTTTTAGAGTGGAAAAAGGTGACGGCTTAATTATTTCCTGAAATGGTCTTGGCAAAAAATATTTACCGGTAGAATTTTATGGTACGCTTAAGGTTAAATGATAAGCCGAAATACTTGATAATCTGAGAACGCAAACATAGACCGTAAGTGATTACGTAGCTATCGTTTACACCATCTAAACCCGTTCAAAACTTTTCGATTAGATCGAACCCTAATTTTTGTGATGATTGTGTTAAAATTAATGGACAGTACCGACCAAAATTACTTGCTACAGACGAGTCAAAGCGGAGTCACGTGAATCCGTAGTCATACTAAGGTTGACTCCAGAATCAAGTGAATCCGACTCCGCCTTTAGGAGTCTGCAGCAAGCATGTAATTTGGGTCGGTACTGTCTTTAGTATTAGTATACATTGTAGTATTAGTAGCATAAGATTGGTGCGCCCAATTTGCTTAAGCTTTATAAAAAGCTGGCGGGTGGAGCGCAAAAGTGCAGATCTGAAGGTCGCCGGTTCGAATCCCCCAGAGGCTTCTATTTCACGTTCTTCATATACCCTTTAACACCTTAAATCCCCGACCCAGACAAAAATTCCACGCAGGCGCCACTGTCCCACATTCCTGCAATACTATCCTTATTACCCTAATCGGTGTAAAAATTACACCACCATTATCTCACCAGTTAGCTGTCAAAAGTCTTGTAAACCAGTGGGTCCCAGACAGTCCTGGCGCCAGGGTCTGTAAAACTGTACTTTACAACCCTACTCCCGCCTCACAGGCGCCTACTGGAGCATTGTGTCAGAGGTCAGCAGGTAGCTCGTCTATTGTACCAGCAGGGCTATCAATCACTTTACACTCATTTCATGGGCCAAGCTGAAATAGACTGTGAGGTGCGGTTTAAAAGGGGGGGGGTTAGTGAATATGAGGAAGTATTAAGTTTAAGTAATGTATTTAGTACGTAAAGGTGGAGTGAAGTATGTTTGGCATATTATGTAAATAAGTTTATTGTAGGATCGATAGTTTTAAGATCTATTTAATTTTCTGCAGATTTTGTATTTTTTTATATTTACTCATACATTTTAAGCAACAAATATTGGCTTTTTAAAGTTCACCTTTTTTTGGCTTGTTTATATTTATATTTATATTTTATGTTTATGGTTTAGGTATATTGGCTCATTATGCTAACCCACAATTCACACAAATATAAGCAAGAGATCATGAAAATTTTCTCATAATTCCAATACCCCTACCATTTCATCTTGAATTCTGATTGGCCCACTTGGTTTTGTTTTGTGAATTCCATTGGTCCATCACTTGACCTGTCATTGTCATTTCAGAACTGACCGCTCCGACTTTCAATCATCACGCGCGTCGGGTTAATTTCGATTGTCATTTATTTCACGGAATTCTTGAAATGACTGGCTTGAACTGATTATTTTTTGTCAAATTCTGTATTTTTTGGTTTGGCTGGCTTTATATGACCATTAATTTTGGGCTGCGGCTTTATCAGGAAAACAAGGTTGGTTGTTTTGGTGTTACTGTGGCTTAAATTGATTTTTAATACGTGGTTATTATTAACTAAATTATTAAGAATAGCGTCGATTCATACTTTCAGCTAAATGTCAGATTCAAATTGCTGCGAAATTACGAAGTAATCAAGTCACAAGCTGATCTTATACACTATAAGTGGCGTGATTCATTCGTAGTTTTGTCGACTGAATGGACATAACTTTAACTTGGATAATGGATAACGGATAACTTTAGTATCTCGATAATTTGTGAATAGACAAAAAACCTTCGTGAGGTAACCCCTTCTTGTCACGCAGCTCGTTACTAGGGTGGGTTCACAAATTCAGATTAACTGGCT
The DNA here is from genome assembly GCA_030248245.1 of Trissonchulus sp. WLG1_4. Classification (NCBI taxonomy): domain Eukaryota; kingdom Metazoa; phylum Nematoda; class Enoplea; order Enoplida; family Ironidae; genus Trissonchulus; species Trissonchulus sp. WLG1_4. The sequence continues at coordinate 64,964 of JASANF010015248.1, forward strand.
TCGTACTAGTTTTAGTGGAGTATTATAAGACATGCGAACGTAGCTTATCCAAGCCACGTTTTTTGGTTGACAAAATTAATTGAACTTGAAATTGGCTTTCGAAATAGAGCTTTTTATTGGTCTGGTATACAGGCACTTTTTGTAGCTGAAACTGAAAGTAATTGGGAATTTCTGGCACAAATTTAGAAGTTAATTTTCTGGTAAACTTATGAGATAACTTATTTTTGCGCTAGTCAAGCTATAGTCTGGTGTTTGCGTGTTGTATATCAATATTAAGCAACAGTTTTCTGAACAGAGATTGACTGCTTTTCTGAATATAGAACGTGAATTTAGCTGAATTGGTAGGCTGCCGGATTGCAGATCTGAAGATATGCAGTTCGAATCTCTTTATTTGAACTTCCGTTCCTTTTAAATTTAGTAGTTATGTACTTAAAGTAGTTGGTTGTAACCCCGTAAAAGTCAGTAATCTGCAGCGTTTTTCAAATTATGTTTCTTTGTAGACGTTCATTAATTTTTTCCTGCCGCCGCCTCAGCGGCGGCAGGTCTTTATACTGCTTTTTGGCATGAGCTGGCCACGAAGCAGTTTGTATGATTTACGTGTTCAAATTTTTGTTTGTCAGGGGCTTATTTTTTAAAGTTGCTTACAACTGGATAAAAACTGCAGTACAAATTTTTTTAATGGTAATAAGTTAGTTGCATAAGTTACGTATATATTGCTGTAAATGCAAATTTTATTTTTAGTAATCTATGAGGTACGATTTTGAAGTTTTAAGCTATGATGCCCGCTTGGCCATAATTTCGATGTGGTGTGGCGGTGTTGTCATTTTTTAGCAAAACGTTTAGATTATCTAATCCAAAACATAAATTTCGAGCTTAAATTTCAGTCGAGGAAGGGGTGACATGATGTCTGGCATGAATAAATGTTACCAAAACATTACTTAATAATCAACAATGAATTAATAATTTTGTACTAATGAAATTATTTATTAATTAACTATTAATTATCAATAATGAAAGAAGGAAAACTGAGAAACTAAGTGATTGCTTTAAATGACTGCCAATGATTGATACAGGCATATCCACGTCGCAAAATTTTATCCAATTTTGACTTCACCTTGCAATTAAAAACCTATATAATAATAAATAAATAAATAAAGGTGTACATGTGGTGCTCTGGGCGGGGGTTCGCCGAATTGAGATGTCGAAACATTTTTGAAAGGTACTAATAATTATTCTAGAAAAGTACTAATAATTTTACGCGGCAGGGACAAACTTAGTGTAAGTACTGACTGTTGAAAGCTGAAAATTACTAAAAAATTTGCATGAAACTGCTGCTTGTTTATCCATCTATCTATTCTTGAGGATACATTTATTTTCATGTTATGTCAGAGAATGTTTTGCATAATTCACCTAATAGCTCGTCCTGAATATTTTTCATCTTGTTATCAGCCCATGAGATACATTACTTGTCATAGCCTCTCACAGCTCACCTTATTTCGTGTTTTGTAGTTCATTGCCGTTAATAGACTTTCTTTCTGCTTATGCAGTTAAGCCGTGTTTTAGCACGAGTTCTGTCATGGGGCAATATCTACATATGTATGTTATGGGGCAATATGGGGACAAGGGAAGGGGGAAAATCCTCCCACGCCCATATATATGTATGACCTCAGGAATAGAAAATCACCTCAATTTTTATAATTCTAATTCCTGTTACTGTTTTTTCTAGTTCTAAAATAACGAGTGTATAATTTCGTTTAGTTTTTCATTTGAGCCGATAAACTGTGTATAAATCCTGTTAACTTGCTTCCGTCTGCAGTGTACCTTGCAATCTTACAGTATAGCTTGTAAAACAATACTTGTCAATGGACAAAGTGTTGTAAAGAAAGTACACGGAAGGCTTCCCGTACAGTTAATTTGTTGTAGAGTTTCAAAAACAAAGAAATAAGTTTTACGAGAAAGAAACCTTATGGTTTTTTCACAGATTTTTAGATCTAATTAGTGTAATTTTCAATAATTTTTATGATAGGAGGTTGTTATTAAATAGAATGCAGTTCCCCCTTGTAAATTCTAACTTCTGCAGTCTCAAGAAGTTCAAGTACAGTAACTTAGTAAACTAACTGTCAGCCAGCTAGCTACTAAGTTACTGTTTTAAAGCTATTGCTGTGTTAAGTCTAAGGCGTGTAGTGCATGCGCTTACAAACAAAGGGCTACAGAGGCCTCTCACATTTCAAACTGTACCTAATTAAAAGACTGTAGTCCGTCCCGATTTTGTGTTAAGTGTGTGTATTTTGTGATCAAGTAGTTTTGTCAATATTTGTCCAGCCGATTTTAGTAGTCTACTAGCGGTTGTAGTACACCTTAGCTGTAGTGTCAGTACATATTGCTCGTTTTATTGTCCGTTACACCATTGAGATGTCTAAATTCCGGTAGCTTGACGTAATTAGCTACGGTAATACTCTTAAACCGACATATTTTACCGTATTTTTGGGGTTGTTTTTAGCGAGAACAGTGAAAACTCTTTGTTTTAAAAACTGTATTTGACTTTTTTTAGATTCGTACATGAGTATATATGAAAAAATTTCATTCCTACATAAACTTTTATTTGTACACTAATTTTTTACTTGGGCATTCTATAGTACATGCACACTTGGCCTTAGTTTAAAGTTCGCCAAAACGTCTCTTCTAAGCACGTGTCGCATTTTTTCATCGCATTCTTCTCCTTTTTCTTTTCTTTTTCTTTCATTCTTTTAATTTTTTCTCTTATCTACTAGCAGAGGTTGATAAAATCTTGTCTGTTAAACTTAAAGGATCATTTTACTCCCAGTCCACTTCATAAATACCAACTTTTATATCCCCTATTTTTGGTCATTATCCTGACCCGTTAGGTAATTTACAATGAGTCTAGTTCAGTGTCAGATTTACTAAGACAGTTGGTGTGAAAATTTGGGACAGATGTAACCCATTATAGAGCTAGGTGGCGCTCCCCAGGTAGTCCTGGTCTTTGAAACCTGTAATTTACTACAGAAACACTTTTAACGGTCCTTGATTTGCATTTGTAAATGTTTTCGACTCATGGGGTGGTTCGGTTTCAGAGGTGTAAACTACAGTTTGTTTGTGGTTTGAACTGTTCTAGCTCTCGCAGGTTTGAGACTTGCTTGACTAAAGTCTGACCAAAAAATGTTGAACACTGAGACATAGCAGGTGGCGTGATTTTAGCAGCTACTAGCTGTACTGTTGATGGCTAAAATTGGTTCTTTTTGTATTGAAAACACAAGTTTTGTTTTGTCTCTGTGTTCAGCATTTTTTGGTCAGACTATGAGTAGGTTCGATTCTTCTTCTAACACATTCTGGAGGAGTGTTTTTCAACTTTCAAATACGTATTCAAGGTCGATTAAACATGAATTCATCAATCATTAGCTAATTTGCATAAATTGCATCTGTTCACGTAGACACATGTTGATTTTTAAAATATTTCAAATTAAAAATTGAAACATAGGGTCGGGCATATGTTTAGGCTTGAGTTAGCATTACGACGCTACTTTAGATAACCCCTGTGGTTTCCTACAGAAAAAATAGTTTAAATTATCCTTTGATTGTGACCATTTTTGTCACTACCGCCCCATACCATGTAACGACTACTGATTTTGTGAGTTTTGAGTCAAAATTCCAAAATTTTGCTCCTTTCTTTTGAATGAACTTCCTGGAAAAAACATAAATCATAATCGATTGGTATATACCCACGAAGATTTTGTTCGGAACTAATGTAGCGATATTTATTTGCAAACGTGGATTCATATTATCTCAGTTTAATGAGTAGAGAGGTCACATTTTAATAGACCATTGCTACGGAAAATTGAGTTAGAAATATGGGAAAAATTTCCCCTCCGAATTTCATTATATACATAATGTGATCATCTTTCGTCCAATTTTTTCCTAATAAATTATTCATTATTATTTAAAGTGTAATCTAATACTCATAAAAACTCATTTTCACATCATTTTGTTCACTTTTAATGAACTTCTTCTCATATTAACATTTTCCCTTTATCGTATATCGCACCTGTTTTATCATCTGATACTGTATTTTCGTTAGGTTCTAGATTTTTTCAGAAAATAGCGCACCAGCCGACATAAAAAATATTTGGCGGACCATAGTTTTGGATTAATTGTTCTAAAGCTTTATACTCGTTCTAAAGCTGTTCATACTCGTCCTTATGCTTGTCCCGGCCCTCGGTCACTATTCGTTTGTCCTTGAGCATCATTTTTTGCATGAAGAATGTCAGGGTTAAGTCCAGTTTTGTACTCACGTAAGTGAACTAAACGATGCGATTGCTGCTTTACACCAGATAACCGAAATTTGTCCTTTTCCATGTCCCTATGTCCTTAAGGACAAGTATGAACCGGGCTTTAATTTGTGTAACTGTGACAGTAATTTGTTCGTTTGAGCTGCTAGCAGCCGATTTTTGTCTTTCATTTCTTCTAAGAATATTTTTAAAGTCGCAACTCACTGTTATCGTTGTTTGGTTGCATATAAGTCAATTCCAAAATACCAGAATAAGACCTACAGCATAAGTTACACCTATTTTGAATCGATTTTCAAAATTAAATTCCTGTAACTGTTTTTATTTTCCGGTATCTCGGTGTGACTTGAAAAAAGCGCTAAAATTTGGAATTATTGCCTAAAAACAAATTTTCCAATTTACTCAATTTTCGAAATTCATATTTACAAATGCATTATTCAAACTGCCACTTTTGAAAGAACGTTTTCACCCAATTCTATCTTACATAACTCAAGTTACCGTTACGGTGCTTAGGTACATAACAAGCCGTATTGCATTGTGAATTGCTACTCATATCAGCTATTACATATCCAAAAGTTCAGTAAACCCGAGGGTTACGTCTCGATTTGAAATCATGAAACTAATCTTGCATTTCAAAAACTTTACATAAATTATTTTTTATGTGAGAACTTATGAAATAGTTATGCGAGAGAGACTACCACACTCATGATTGTTTTCAAGTACAAAATTACCGATACGCTCTACTTAGTTGAGATACCACATTGTCACCTTGTAATAAAAAGCCATACTGTAGAGTTTCTAAAGTTCTACAATTCTTCTAAATGTGTCACTTTTGTACGGAATTATTTCGAGTGTTAAACCTCTCTTTCTGTTGCCTTTAAACATACTGTAATTTGTGTAAATTTTGGTTTTTTGAGACGCATTTTTGTGGTTATTTTTAACTTTTAGTCCTTTTTTCAGTCAGTTCTATTTTTAAACTAGGCTGATAGCAGATTGAGCCAAAATATTTTCTGTTTTTTACTGATTTTTTCTTCCCTGTTATCGCAGTAATCTATTGAATATTTTCAAACCTTGCGAGCATTGTTTTACAATATTTTTGAAACTATAAACATAGCAAAGATTCCAGTTCAAGTCTGTTATTTTTACCACGTGTTACTTTGTTTTTATATCTAGCTGTTACTCACTCTTGCAGTTTGTGCTCACTTATTTCATTTAAATATTTTTCTTGTTCCATGTTATGGTTTACGTAAGCTTTGTTCGTTGTCCTAGTTCTTGTGTATATCCACCAATATTCCGTGTATCACATGCTAATCATGTTTATTCTTGTTTCAGGTCGCCTCGGAAGCATGTTGCTCTGCTGTCTGCTCTGCCTGCTGACCCTCCTGCCTCTGGCTCTCAGCTTTTGTCCCCCCAAGTGCGTCTGCGTGGATGGACCTCTTCCCTCAGCCGATTGTATTGATGCAGACCTCAACCATATTCCAATTATGCTCAACCCCCGACTCAGATCCCTGACTTTGCGGGGAAATCGAATCGCCGGGATCGGCCTAGATGAGCTGAGCATGTATACGGAGCTGGAATATTTGGATCTGGGATCAAATGAAATCCTCTCGGTGGATCGTGGGGCGTTCTATCGACTGACTCAGCTGAAATCTCTGAAACTTGACGATAATCTGCTGCCCAATTTGCAGATGGATCTTTTTGTCGGTCTGCATATGCTGCAGATTTTGGATCTCAGCTCTAACGGCATTGAACGTATACCCACGGCTGCTTTCTCGGACCTTAGACAACTAGAAGTACTGAATTTAAGCCGAAACGCCATACAAATTCTAGCTCCTGGCTCGCTAACAGGATTATCGAATCTGAAAGATCTTGATCTTGAACAAAATTTACTACAGATTGTGCCCAAAATTGCCTTCGGGGCATTAACTGATTTGCGCAAATTGAATTTAGCGCAAAATCGAATCGCGCTGCTCCCAGAAGCTTCGTTTAAATCTCTGGCGAATCTAGAATCTCTCGATTTGGCTTATAATGCCGTGGAAGAAATTTCGGACGATGCGTTTTTGGGTCTGCGCAATTTACGCCGTCTAAATTTGGAAACTAATTTGCTGTATCGGCAACCCACGTTGAGTTTCCGATACTTGCACGATTTGCAGTGGCTACAGATTTCAGACAATCCTTTTTCGGAGATTCCCACAAGCGCGTTCGAAGGGTTAGCCCGTCTCGAAGCCCTTGTGATAACCCATTGTCCACTTTTGCAGAGAGTTCACATGAACGCTTTTTCGGGACTACACGCCTTGAGATCGCTACGATTGTCCAATAATCCTCGACTGCATTTCATCGATCAGTTTGCGTTTGAGCCTGAAACGCAACTGCATCAGCTGTATTTATACGGCAATAATTTATCTACTTTATCACCGAGACTACTTAACTGGGATCATCTTAGTATCCTCGATCTCAGAATAAATCCTTGGACCTGCAACTGTCAGCTGTCTTGGCTGGCTGAAATCTTGCTGCGTATTCACGGATCTGGTCTGAACGGTTATACGGAAGATTTAGTTTGCAACGGCCCGCCACCCCTGGAAAATCGCCGCTTACTGGAACTTCCGCAAGACGCTTACGGCTGCACGGGCCCTATTCCAATGAGAACAGTAGTACTGACTTTAGTGGCCATGGCAGCTGTTTTTGTAGCCCTCAGCGCTCTATTGGTATTTGTTTTTGCTAACCGCCACCGGTTATCTAGGATTTTGCCGTGTTGCGCCACGACGCAACCCGCTTCCAGTGAAAAAACTCTCTGCTGCGAGCAGCCGCAGCTTACGCCCGCCCACACCGAGGGGGAATCTGACGCAAAGTGGAGCTGTTACTATTATACGGAGGCTGTATGGACCCCCCCGCATACTAGTAAGGAGCCCCATAAAAGACAGTCCTTCTTAGCTACGTCAGACTATTACAGTAGCGCCTCTCTACCAAACAGTACTCTTAGTAGCGTATCTACTGTATCGCGGGACAATAGTTTTCGCGTCTTAGCCAAATATCCCGTACCTATAACTGAACTGTGAGCTAATATTCTATACTTTCTACTTGTGTAATACCAATTTGATATTTGCTTGTGTTTCCGCTCGCTTTAATTTAAAACCTATTGGCTGGAATTCACATAAGGTGTTCTACGCCGTTTTCACTGAAAGGAGCAGAGTTTTTGCATGACGATCTTTTAACGATTTTGTTCAAAGTGTGTGGTCTTTTTCAACTGAGTTCAACACCTTTTCTGAGTCCCAGCCTGACCGACTGTTTGTGTTTATATTCTTAGCCTTATTTGGATCTGGATAGTTTTTTCTTTTTTATATTTTCTATTACGTTTTTTGCAATTTTATCAATGGTTCACAAATTTTTGAGTCGCTATGTTATTTTTCACTACACCCAAAGTGCATCAGAAGTTCCTTATATATGTGGTCTTGGTGGAATGGGTTACCAGAACGAAAGCGTCGTCTGTTGTAAATAAATCTATGTAGTATATCTTCCTGTGATGTATGGCTGACTTCGTTAAGTACAAAATCGTGTAGATTTACAAGCTAATGACTAACGGTTAGTCGTTAGTTCTTGTTTTGTGAACAGCAGTGTTGGATGTTTTTGTTGTATTAGTTTTTTATTATGGATTGTTTGGATCTTTTATTGCCTGCTGCTACCTGTATTTATTTTTTTCGGTGTTTTAATCGTGTTGTTTATCAGCAACCATAACCGGCGAAGCCAGAAAAAATTGAAGAAATTTTTTTAGACCGAGTTTCGTCAATTGAGAGACATTCGCATCGGAAATACCAAAGGGGAAAATGTGTATATATGTACCAGTCGGAAAAATTTCGAGGAAGGAATTCTCTCTTCTGACTACGCCGCTGTTGTTTATCGTGTTCGAATCCCAAGAGTTGTTTGAACGCCCAATCCACAATGTCTCAATTTTTACATCAATCGTTCATTACTATTGCAAAAATACTGATATACACATATGGCGTAGAAAATACCTGTATAACTAATTTTAAATTGGCTGTAGCTCAAAGTGAGCTCTGAATATAATATGTACATTTTAGAGTAGATTCATACTCCAGTAGAGCATACGAAAGAGAGTTCCACCAAAAACATAGCAGGGTCACTTCATAGTACAGCCGTATATCCGTTCAGCCGGCAAAATTATGATATAATCACTTCACTAACAGTGTAAAAGATACGGGCATACGGCTATAAGTATGAATTGACCCTAGCGTAATGGTTTTTATTAGCCCTGATGGAGTATGAATCGATCAGTGGTGAACTCTTGTCTCTGTATATAAAGCTTGACATTCTTTAAACTCGGTGCTATTCTGTACTGTAATTCTGTAATATACCATGCAAACAGTAAAACATCATGACTTTATTTAGTAGTTCTTTACAAACATATTCACATAGTTCTACAAACTTTTGCTGAGTAGACACACGTTATGGTCGATTTGATGTAGACTTTCTGTGATTTTTGAAAAGTTATAAACTGCATAACGTCAGCTGATTTATGCTGGAATCAGGCCTTAACATGCGTCCATTTTTGTTACATCCATCTTCAAAATTTTCTTACGAACAGCTTCATGCATTGAACTGCTTCGTGAACCAGGCGTTTTACATTAAGGGCGTGGTAGTTCCAGAATCGTAGTTACCTTTTTAACCCGTTTTCCGCAGACCTACATATTATACACTGAGAGCGAAAAAATGTTTTGGGTCTAGTTTAAAAAATTGCAGCAATTTTGTTTCTTGTTTGACGATCACTAAGATCTTTATAAAAAATCGCATGTACGACAGCTGCAAAACGAAACTACCACCCCGTAAAGTTGCGGATTATTTCTTAAATTTCACAGACAAACATGGAACACAGACTGAAGTTTAATGTATAGGCTTAATTTGAATCAGCAACGATTAATTTCACTGGCTACTGTAACTCGTACTTTGATGGGCTCCCATTAAAGTATTATTGATTGACCCTGTTCCTATTAAGCCCGGTTCATACTCGTTCTTGTCTCTGTCGTTTTCTCCTCAAGCAATTCTTGGAAAACTATTTGACCACAAGCCCCATTGTTTTACACGAAGTGAGTCAGCAAGTAAGCACGAAACGATTTTGTCAATGCTATATAATAGCTGACAGAAAATTGTTCTTGTCCCTGTCCCTATGTTCTTAAGGATAAGTATGAACCGGGCTTTAATTTCTATACCGGAACAGGCTTGTCCGCTTCAACAGATCTTTGCATTAAGTTATAAACTTAGGTTTTTTTCAGAAAATAGATTAACGAAAATGACCCAAAACAGACTCGATAAAGAAAATGCGAACGAGAAACGCCACATTGGTAATGGTTTTGTAAATTTCACGGCGGTCAAATGTTTTGAAAGGTACTAAAGTCTGACCCAGAAGTTGTTGAACCCTAAGACAAAACAGGTTGCGGGATTTCTGTTGCGACTTTATAGTACTCGCCATAATATGTACCTACTCTTGGTGTTTGAATTGGTTCTATTCGTAATTGGGTGATTCTGTGTCGGTTTCAGGGTCCAACACTTTTTGACCAGACATTAGTAAATAGTGTTCAATTTATGAAGAGATCGGAAGTCTGAAAAAAATGGGTCATTACTTTTAGAAAGCTGAGTTCGATATAGATTTTATATTAACATAAATACATAATCCATTATTCAAGTTCAGAGAACTTTCGTTAATAATCTACTCGAATGTCCCGACATAGATCGAATCCCATCAGTTTGTATAGTAAAACAGCTATATTGCTTAACGATTCCCGGCGACGTTCCCATTGGTGAATCTATGGCATCTATCAAGCGTTATCTTATAATGTACACTATCGTGTTACCACAACGAAAGCTCTGACGCTGCGCTCAGCAGCAAGGTAGTAGTGGCAGTGTGTTTCCAGAACGGAAGCAGTAGGTAGCGTAAGCTGGCACTTTAGCAGCAGTGTGCTTCCACAACGAAAGCTGCATCATAGTTCCGTAATCGGCACCGGGTATTCTACCAGAACTTTAAAGCTGCTGTTGCGCTGGTTACTGTCGCCGCCGGGTGCCATCACAGTTTTGGGCAGTGAGGAACTGTCAGATGAAGAGGACAGAAACGATTGGCATTCGGGATGTCGACCGTCCCAGGATCGTTTGATCTTCGCCAGGCGCGACGGTTTTGCGGATTTCTGTTGATACGCGGTCGGCTGGGTTTTGGGATTCTTGGAGGCAGCTAGGGAAGCACAGGGAAGCCAATTTCGACGATACATGATGACTAGAGCACAGACCACGATCAAGGAAAGACTAAGAATCGCTCCGAACGCTAAGAGGCCAAGATACAGGCCTGAAGTCCAAATCGACGCTGAGCAGTTCAGATCATTTGAGTCGATAGTCCACAACGATTTGCCCTTAAGCCGATCGGGCGAACTGCAAATCGTATCGGCTTGCGAGTCGATATCGATTAGGCTGAATTCATTAGATTGCACTAGTTCCAATAACCATTGTAAATCACAGTTACAGAGCCAAGGGTTGAATCTGAGATCGAGCGTCTGTAAATTTTTCCACAGAAGCAGTTTCTGCGGTAATAGGGAAAAGTTATTTCCTTGAAAATCCACGACCTTCAGAAGATCGAATTTTTCAAACGCGTGCTCGTGAATCTTATTTAGTCGAATATTATTCACCAATATAAGCTTGCGTAGTTTATAAAGCCCCGAGAAAGCATTTATAGAAATAACAGTTAAATCCTTGCAATTCTTTATTTGTAATTCTTGCAAGCTAGCCAACCCTTCGAAAGCACTGGTTCCGATTTCAGTAAAAATATTACCAGACAAGGTCAAGAAGTTTACATTTGTAAGTTGGCGAAAACTTAGTGTCGGTACATGCCGTAAAGCGTTGTCATCAAGATAGAGTTCTTTCAAATGATCCAAACCCAAAAAAGCGTTATCTTCTACCACGACAATATCGTTACCGGTTAGTCGTAAAACCTCCAAATATTTCAGTAGCTTAAACGCGTCTTCTTCGATGGAAGTAATGAAGTTATAGCTGAGATCCAGTAACTGTAGCGAAGTCACTGAATGTAGTGCCAACTGTGGTATGATATTTATTTCGTTTAATTGCAAATAAAGCGCCCGTAAATTTGGTAATCCTTGAAAAGCACTGAGACCGATTGTATGAATCGAATTTCGACTTAAATTTAGTCGTTCTAGTTCACGTAGATCACCAAACACACCATTTGGCAACGTATTGAGGTCATTTTCACTCAAATCAAGCTCGCGTAGTTTGCGCAATCCCAAAAAAAGGCCTGTTTGCAACGATTGGATCAGATTCCCGCGTAATCGCAGAAATTGCAAATTTCGCAGCTGTTTAAAACTGCCATAATTGATGTTAAAGATTTCATTATAGCTCAAATCAAGGCTAACGAGTTCAAAATAATAGCTAAGCTCGTCTGCTACTACTTTTGTGATGCGATTATTGTTCAGCTGCAGAATTCGCGTTCTTGGATTCAGCATAATCGGAATATGGCCGAGTTGCGAATTCGAACAAGTTGCTTTCAGCGTAGTGTCATCGCAAAAGCAGCCGCGGGTACAAAACCCAGCGACCTGATGCAACAAGTGACAGACAAATAGCAAGAGATAATGCAGAGTTTTCATTTCAGCCGTGTATAGTCACATAGCTCACAAATTCAGCAGCAGCAATTGTGTAATGCAATTATATAAGTTAATAAACAGCTAGAATTAAATCTGTAGAATATAAAAAAACAAATCCGTATATTGATACGCAAAATATAATACAAAGTCAGAAAATAAATTTAAAAAAAACGAAACAGGGTCTCTCAGGGGTTCTAAGCTGTAAAACTAATTAATCACGGTGTTTTATGAAAAAACCCTAAACATTTTCTGACAGTAAATATAATGGTACCATACATGTGTTACATTAAAATTGCTATTCGTTACTTTACGTGTTATGTAGTTTTACAATAAACCCTATTACACAACAAAAGTGCACTAAAAGTTGCTGAATCTAAAAAACATTCTCACGGTATAAACGCGTTACAGTACTGACAGCTATACACGGACAGGTACAAAGCTTGTAAGCTTATCAGCTAGAACAAAGTTTTCGGCTAAGCTTATCTACATAAATTGAATCATGCAGAAAATAGTTATGCAAAATAATTTTATCAGCTTCGCCAGCTTGTCAGCAAAATAGGAAAAGCACTTTTGATAGCTTACAAGGCGAAATAAAAGGGTACTATGGTATGGATATTTTCGTTTTAATAAAAGCATGTTCTATCGCTATGAAATATAAACCCAATGAAATAAAGAGTGCATAAAAATACATAATTTTTGGGTGATATCAGTTACATACATGAAGCTCATCCTACTTAATTTGATTAAATGAGCTATGTACTAAATTTATTTTTGTCAAACAAGTAGATAATTTTAGTCGGAACAAAAGTACATAATAGCAAGAGTATGACAATCTCCCTATTATATCTTGGGGCTTGTGTCCAATGCGGATGGCAAAATAGCCCTTTTTTATGCGGGTTTTCCCCTCAGTCCAAGACATAATGATCATTTGAGGGGGGTATCCCCTTTATCTCAAGACCCAGTACTCAATTGAAGGGGGTACCCCCTTCTCAGTTGGGCACTGTGTCTTGAACTGAGGGGGGTACCCCCTCAAAACCGTACAAAAACGGCTATTTTACGTTCCGCATTGGACGCAGCCCGAAGAGGCATAAGAGGAAGAGTGTCATACCATTTTGATAATTTTTTTATGTAGTTATCTTGAGTCTGTCTTACTCAAGTTAAAAATATCCGTTTAAGGTGGTAGTGTCGCCAAAGCAGTTTTGCTCATAGGCTGCAAAATGAGAATTTTTTGCTCTGAAATTGTAAGTTCACTGAGAAACTAGTGAAATGTTATATGGTGTCAAATAAACACTGCCAGACACTAGACTACCAATATCTACCAATATTTTCAACCAATCACCATTTGTGAGCCAAACATCACACAATAGAGACATAAAAGTTCAAAAAATCAAGCCAGATATCAGATTGGCCAGCTTGTGAAGTACGTGTAATGTTTTGACGCACATTTTTTTGCCCCAAATAAGAAAAATGAAAAATGAAGCTTCGTTTTTCCTTTGATTTCAAAATAAGTTTCTAAATTTTTTACAATTTATCATTATTGCTGTGAGTACTTTACAGGTTACGCACAATTTCACAGTTCAAACAGGCATTACTCCACAACCACTCAAGCAATTTGCACTAAATTTTGTGTGCATAAACTACAGCATATGTGCTTTTATGCTGTGCAAAGAATTTAAACAAAAAGTTTTTTAATTGTGACGAAATTATCGAATGTGAATAGGTTTTCAAAACGTCATTTTTCCGACTTTGCGACTTCACTGCTAACTGTATGCTTCATCAATTTTGTTGAAACTTGGCAAAAATATTTGCCTTGAAACATATTTTTAGAATATATAAAGAACACTGACCTATCTTTCACTGAAAAAGTTTTATAGTCGCGCAAAATCGACTGCTTTCGCGACACTACCCCCTTAAAATGTGATTTCAATTTCAGGTTTACAACCTGAAAAACTTAAAAAGGGTGATTTCCTAAACTCCGTTGAAAAGATGGTTTTTATGTTGATTTAAAGTGAGTATTAAAACTAAAACAGAAACAATACTTTTTAAGGCGTAACTTGGGTTTGAGTTTTATGTTTGTGCGTTTTTTATTTTAAGTTTGGGTTTATATTAGCCTTTATACCTACTTATGAGCTTTAATCATGCAAAAATTCTCAGAACCGCCCCCACCTACGCTTTACAAGGCAATATTTTATCAAAAGTTACATGACCATATCAAAGTTATGTAATTACTCATAGAGTAAACAAGAGCTATGTTTAGCTGATAAGGCTATAAAACTTAAATGTTTGCGTGTTCGCTAATCATTACGTAATTTTTTCTGATATGACAGAGCCTAAAGTATGACGATTAAGAGTAAATTGTTTCGAATGGACAAATGATAGAGGGAGAAAAAGTCAGTTTGACAAGAGTTAACTCAATACTAATTGTCTAGTTACAGTTTCTAGAAGTTTACTAGTATTTTCGTGCTCCTTTGTACATGAAGTGACAATGCAGTTTTTACCAGTATATCACGCTATGGTGAAAAAAATAAAGGTTGTAAAATACAAAAAAATGCAAGCACAGCCCAAAATTCAAATGCAAAACATAATACTGCATATAAAAAGTATGTAGCATAAAATGATCATTTCTGAATAACAAATCTGCCAGGTGCATTTTCTATGGAAAACGATAATTACAAGTAAATTGAAGTTTAAATGGATTTTTTAAATATTAATTAATCAATTTAAACAGGCCATAGCACAGCTATTATAGTTCAATAATGAATATATTTGAAAAACATCCCAGGAACATATACAGAGTAACCTATGTTCAAATCAAGCTAACCGATTCTCTAGAGAGAACCAACCATTTCTAATTTAACCAGTTTTCTGTGGCGGCAGCTGAACATACGATTTTGGTTTTTCCTAACCAGGCCACAAAAATAGTCAATCCTAGGATAACGGAAACACATTAGGTCAGATTGTATTGCATTTAGGGTTTTTCTTTATAGAGATTTTTTTATTGTATTTATCCTTTTTACATTGAGAAACTAAATCTGTTAATTTGAAATTAAATTTTTTGATACAAAGATTAAAATCGATTAAACACGCGAAATATGTCGAAGAGCAGCAAATGTGAGACAAAGGAAATAACAAAACACATAAGCAAAACAATGAATGAAAAAACTTTAAAGTACCTAACTTTACTTTCCATTAATGTTTCTCTGGAAAAAACAGTTCTTTGAACGTTCTTTTAGCTTTGTTAGCTACAAGATGGCTAATGGTTTATTTGACTAACTTCAAGCACCACTTGACAAAAGCAAGAAAATAAACTGTTCTACAAAAAACCTTTCAATGTGACGTTAACATATGTGCTATCCACAAATTGAACCATGACGCTTAGTATGGTAATGGTAATATTGTCACGAACGTATTTGAACATATGTTCGTTGCTGCAGATTGGTTGAATTCAATGTACTACACTGTTACCGACTTTAAAATTTGTTGGGAACGTTTTCAGCTGCATTGGAAATATTAGATTAAGTAGGTATGGACATTTTCGAGTCAGAAGTCGAAAATGAAATTGATTTTTGACCCCGTGATACCTGAAAAAATAACCACCCAATTTCAATTTCACAGTAACTATAAGGTCCGTATTAGTGCCATTCGGTTTGCAATGTGAATAATGCCCAGATAAGCAATGTATAGTTACTTGTACAAACTAGACTTAGGCAACAGCTAGAAGCATTCAGTCATCGAGTATTGTGGGTTTTTCTACAATCGTAGGTCAAAGGTAGCGAGTTCACTTTTACGGGTCGGGTTCGGTTGAGTATCGGTACGAAAATTTTGACCAACGTCTACAGTACTTTTTAGCAAGCAACTATGCCCTCGGATCCAAGTTAATCTCAGATAGAACAAAAATTATATAGTTGCGTTGCCGCGTGTCATGTTAATGTTAACAAATATATTCAGTTTCTAAAAAAATAAATATGTACCCTACATTATATACTGTGGGCTCTACATTTATGTTTTCAAAAACTTACAAGTATACCTACTTATCAAACAGATAAACACATAAATTTAACAGTCGTCAATTTATTAACGACTATGAGCAAAGTGATAATTTTGCTGTAACAAGAGCATCTGCTGAAGAACATCTCTGAAATAGAAACAGGTAACATTTTACCCTACATTGGAGGTGAGAATCTAATAAATTAAATTTGACAGGATATTTTGTCACTTTCTCGAGTCAGGATTAATGACTCGAAAGAAATGTTTTAAGAAAGTCTACTCTGTATATACTAATTTATATATGTGTTTCCACTGTATACATGCTAGTATGGGTTGCTTACGCAACGTACGTACGGAAATGTTGGGGATCTATGCCAATGGATGTACCATGGCGGAAAGTGCAGAAGCTCGAAGCGATGCAACAGTGTTTTTCAGAGGCACTTATGTATAGACTGCTGGTGAAACATTACGGTGCCGAGGCTGCAAGTTACACGCAAAATGCGAGTGAATTCACACGCAAAATTTATGTGGGATCCAGCGCATACAGCAGTGTTTTGCACTGCAACGCAACAACTATTAATAAAAACAATAGTTACTTCTCTAGAAGGAACAAAAATACATATATAAATGTCACTACTGTCTATTCAATCTGTGTTATCTGACAACAAAACAAAACCCACAAGTTCAGGTTTAGCGAAAGCTACGTTTTAGCCAGTTTTAGAAAATACAACTAACCTATTACAAGAAATTAGAACTAGCTGATTTAGCGGAAAAATTGCTCCACAGGCTGGTACGGAGTCAGAATTTAATTTTGGCCAAAAACTACTAAACCGAACCTTTCACTGAGCTGGAATTAACTTTTCCCGCCTTAGCCTAACATGGTCCTGATATCAACAAACTAAGGTCGGGCTGTTTAATAGCATTTTTAAAACCGGACTTTTTGATAGAAATCTTTATACGGTGTTAAATGACAATTAGGTAAAGAAATATAGATTTCGCGGAATTATTGAGACCCACACGGGAAGGCAAATGCATTGCAATTTCAGCTAATTGACAGATTGTAAGAGGATCTTCGTGGAAATACCAATGGGAGCACTTAAACATGCTAAACGTACATTAAAATACAGTAGTAAACCATTCCATAAAATTTATTACCAATGAAGAGGCAATGGTGAATAATTTTGTACATAATTATCAAGTATGTAAAAGTAATACAGTGATCCGCTTCATTCAACTCAGCAATACAATCTTCAGAAGGATTACATATGACAGCTTCTATAAGGTACAGGTGCATAGCAATATGGGTGGTTTTCTAGATAGTATCTTCGAAAAAATTCCATGACAAAAAGCATGACAAAAATGACAAAAACCTATTAAAAGTTCATTAACTGAAGTTGTTCCTTTATGAAAGGCAGACAAGCGTCAAATTAGACGAAGTTTGTGGCTTTCATAGACGAAAATTTCGACATTGCCCAAAATAGAACGACTTCAATTGCGTATAATAAAATTTCCCTCCAATAGAATAGTTTGACATTCTAAAGTAGTGTGTTTTGAAAAGTTATTGCCTCTATTATTGGGCATTATGTTACTTTACTTCGAACATCGCAGAAGAAAGTGACATACTTTTGCTAGGTGAACATGCTTTTTGACAATACATTTTACTACGTTTTTCCGGTTAAAAATTAGCAATTAAGAAACTATACTTTGCAACATTTTATTCTACCCACATTGTTTATAATTTAAATTTGTAGACAAAAAGTTCCTATTCAGTTATTTTATGCGATTGGGAAGAATTATAGAAACAACAAAATTTCATAAAACTGTTCAAAAATGTAGCATGTGATAGTTAATTTAGTTTTGCCCTTTGATATGATGTTGAAGTTTTTTAAATGACAAAAAACAAGACATTAATGCCGCGGTTAAAAAATTAAAGACTTAATAGAAAAATTTTGTGGGAATCCGACTGAACTTTTCAAAAAGACTAAATTTGATTCAAAAAAGCCACAATTTTTAACACATCACTGATTCGAGAGTTCAATCCAATGTAAAGTTTAACTTTTAACTTCACCATTTGTGCAAATAGTGAAGTGGAGTTAAATAATGTATTCTCAAACTTTAACCATTACAATAACGCAGTAAACTTTTCAAAAATGGCTAAGTTAGACTTTGATAACGCTTGATTTAATTTAATGTTCAGAAGTTGAAAATAGTCTCGTTTTTTCACACCAAAACTTTTAGCGGCTTTAAAAGGCACAAAATTTGACTTTTTCCCCGAATTTCATCCATACGCTCAAATGGATTTGCATTAGTAAACTGACCGACTTTGCAGGAATTGTGACAGTTGAGTCGATAAAACGCGATACGGCTTCTCAGGGTTACTGTCAAATAGCTACATATAAATGAGAAATAGAGACTACGAGACTTGGGAGCTGTGGTCTAGCATTCTCGACGTCGACACGAGCGTTCTTTTTTCAGAAATCGAGGTGATTACTTTCTTTTAACACTCTTGAGACCGTAACCGTAACTAGGTTATTTAAGACAGCCTTATCCCCAAACCGTCGTCGGAGGTGGCTTTTTTGTTTCGGTTAAGGTGGCTTTTCTAAGCACGCCATCTAGGTATGGATCGGGAAAAGAACCAAGATGAAAGTTAGATTATAAACAAGCCTACATCATTGACTAGGGTCCAATATATGATTTTTACAACACATTTGAAGCTGGTTAGTCCTGTATAGTATATACATTGGAGAAATGTCCATAAAGAAGAATATATATGATCAAAATGTTCCTACTTAAACTGCAGCAGAAAATCTTGCAGCTAATAGACAAAAAGAACTATCAGTCAGGAAACAAAATTAAATTTGCAGAATCAGAAACATTACCTTTAGTGGGATAGGTTATGTTCCTGTCAAAAAAGGTCGGTTTAAGTTTAATGTCATTAAAGTTAAATTTGTAATGAATTTCCAATACAAAAGTTAAATCCTTGTTAGGTCAAAGTAAGTTAGATGTTTATCTGCGTGTAAACTACTGTTTAAAACTAGAACAGTGTCAAAAATAGGCGTTAAAATTTACACTTTGAAAATTCACAAAAACCGTGTTTTTTAGGCAGCCAGTTACGTGAAAGCAAAGCGGAGGAAAAACAAGTTTTGTACACAAAAGATGTTGCGATTTGTATGTACCTTCCAAAATTGTAAACGTTATTGTTAAATGCAAGAATTCTGGAATTATGAATGCAAAATTGAAAATTTTTTCAACCACAATAATGGAATTGAAAATCTGCCCTGATTAAAGTTCGGTGGAATTGCACAATAGCAAAAAGGACATAATGAAATGTTGGAACTGAAGAATACAAAACGAAAGAAAGTTTCGAAATAAAATCTAAATTCCAGAATAAACGTACGTACATAGTAAGAAGAGTATATAATAGAGTATGACCCCCACCCCCTCAAATCAAGGCACTTCCCTGATTTGTGGGGAGGTCTGCCCCAAGAATCAAGACATGACAGACAAGACATCAAGTCATAATTACATATACTTGCTACAGACTCTGGAATCAAAACGGACTCGGAGTCACTTGAATCCGGAATACAGTATATATACTACTTATTTAATTTATGGTCAGGGAATAATCGTTTAGGGAGAATCGGGGCTAAAGGACGCAACTACAGGGACGAACAATGAATCTGGATTTACGTATTTTTTCTCACACTCCAAAAAAGGTCACCACAACCACAACTACTCGATGAACTTCAAAAATTACGTTGACTAAAGGTCTAATTCATACGTGTCCTTGTTCTTGGCCCTATCGTTTTGTCCTTAAGCGATTCCAAGAAAACTGCCTGTCCATATAAGCCAACTTTTCGCATGAATCAAGTTAATGGTAACTTGCAGATCGTAAGCAAAAATTAGCAGAAAAGCTTATGTCAGTTTTTCACTGCAACTGAGCAAAATTTGTCATTGATCCTGTCCCTGTGTCCTAAAGGACAAGTATGAACCGGGCTTAAGTCTGACTCTAGTTGAACAGCTTTCTTACACTGTAACCCTTTTCAGGCCTTTCGGGTAGCGCTCGATGTAAAAGCAAAGATGCAATAAGAACTTTTGTGAACCTTTGTGTAAGTAGGTAAAAGTGTACAAATGTTTAATATATATAATTAACAAGAAATTACTAAGGAAATTACGCAGAGTTACGAAGAACAAAATTTTATCACAACATAATAAAGATGCAAGGTGGTCACAGATTTTAAAATTATGCAACTTTGCTGTCGTATAGACCAAAATTGTTATTCTACCGGAATTTACTAAAAGTTCTTCTGCAGTATAAATAACATTGCCTGTGTAACACAGTTTGAAATATTTGCAATGACATAATTTCACTACCACTTGCGGGTGAAAGAGATTTATATTAAAATTATTGCAGGTAAGATTTAATTGAAATCGACAACACTACCGCGTATAAAAAACACTTGGGGTGGATTTCACAAAGGTGGTTTTACTAAACCATGGTTTTACGTACGTTTTTATATGATTTGCACGTAATTTCGTTACGAAATATCGCCTGATTCGTTACGAATTTCCTTGATTTTCTAAAACCATGGTTTTAGCTCAGTTGAAGTTTCAGACCTGCAGCATAGCAGGTCTCTGTTTTGCTGAAATTTCAGCTGAGCTAAAACCATGGTTTTAGAAAATCTAGGAAATTCGTAACGAATCAGGCGATATTTCGTAGGTAATGAAATTACGTGCAAATCATATAAAAACGTACGTAAAACCATGGTTTAGTAAAACCACCTTTGTGAAATCCAAACTTGCTGTCTACAAAAAATGTTAAAATGCAATGATAAATAAACAAGTTGCCCCTAAAAGGGGCAGTGTTCCTCCCCAGAGATGTTCATATATCTAGAGTACATACATAGGTAACACTTACAGAATAGGAAAAGTATGACACTTTTGCTATTGTGTCTAGGCTACTTTATGTAAGGTTTCAGGGCTATCGCGGCTACCCTCCCCTCATTTCAGTACATCAACGCAATTTTAGGTCATTTAGCCTGCAATTTTTGTACATACATATGTATCTTAAGTACCTGGGTTTGTCTAGTATATATTCGAATTTACCATTTGCTTAACTGAAAAATTAAGGCACGGTTTCAGCATGTTTAAAAAACATTCAAATGTTGAAGCTAATGAAATATACACTGGCAGGCCACCCATAAATAAAAATTCTTCTGATCAACTTGAAGAATATCCGAAAAATTAGGCGGCCATGACCCATGAGCTCCGCTGTTGAAATTAAAGGCCGTCAATTCGACCACACTGAGTGTCATATCAAGAGTACATAATAGGAAGAGAATGACACTCTTCCTATTATGCCTAGCAGCGCACGTCCAATGCGCAGCGCGAAATAGGCCTTTTATGTACGGTTTTGAGGGGGAGGGTCCCCTCAACTGAAGACCCCGTACTCAACTGAGGGGGGGGTACCCCCTACTCAGTTCGATACCCCGTGCTCAACTGAGGGGGGGGGTACCCCCCCTCAACTCAGCACCCCGTCTTCAGTTGAGGGGGGGTATCCCCCCCTCATTTCAAGACACTGACAAAGTCTTTGCGCTACCCCCCCCTCAGTTCAGTACCCCGTCTTCAGTTGAGGGGGGGGTACCCCCCCCTCAAAACCGTACATAAACGGGCTATTTCGCGCTGCGCATTGGACGCACGCCCGTAGGCATAATAGGAAGAGTGTCATACTCTTCCTATTATGTACTCTTGGTCATATCAAGTACAGACTGAGCTGTTTAATCGAAGAAAGCTTATTTGCACATTATTCCTTCCTGTCTGATCATTACCCAATCAAAAAGGGCCAATTTGAAAGGCCTGCCCATGTCTGAATATCTATTGGTCGAACAGTATTTATAATTTGCATATTAATTCCCATTTGGTCCCCACATAACTAAACGTCGATTCACGGTTTTCTGTTTACTGGAACAGAGGGGGCTCATCGATGCAAAACTAAGACGCACTACAAATAAATTTGTTTTGGTCAATTTTGTAGATTAAACTAACTTGTTTGGTTTTTGTTTATTTTTAGGTGTTTAGTGTACCAAACTGCAATTAGCCACAGCAACTGTTTAGGTGCAAATTGAACAAAAGTTATTACTGCACCGCCCATGCGGAAAAACAAGCAGGTGGTGTCTGGGGGCTAGGAATACACAGAAATCATAGGCTGAGCATCTACACAATTAACACATTCCTGTTATCGGAGCAAAAAACGATAACAAAGGTTCCTTCTCTAGAAGGAACAAAAAATTAGTTGATATATGTTATTTAGTAGGTGTTGTTTAAGGGGGTAATTACGTTCTTAGGTGTTTTTTTGAAAGGCCATAGCTCAGCGTTTACAAATTCAAATCACAAGCGGTCTTTTGCATTAGGTAGAACAATATCATTCCTAAATGTATGCCATGTATTGAAATTTAACCTGTGATTTTGTTTCCAGTATAAGCGACTAAAGAAAGGTTCTTTCCAAAATGTTACAATTTTTTACAAAAAGTTTGCGCCACAGCTCTGAATCATACGATTACCTGTTGGGGCTAAAAGTTGGTAAGGTTTTTGACATGTTTAAAATCCCCAGGCATGTCCCCCACTTTTTTAATAACTAGTCAATTTACTGAGAAAATAGCTGAAAAGCAAACGCACCCAAAATTTAAGATATTTTCTTGTAATTAAAACCCTCTAAAAATGTCCACAGGTGAAATTTTCGAAAAAGTGAGAGACATGCCTGGGGATTTCGACCTTTACAGTGC
>JASANF010015249.1:0-20324 GCA_030248245.1 Trissonchulus sp. WLG1_4
GGAGAGAGTAGTAGCTGCGAGGGTGAGTGGCGTACGCGACGGATGACCGGCCGGCATCCAGAAAATCGCGTCTGTTCACGTGCTGTGCACGAGGCGTGCGTCATATAAAGCAGGCGCGAGCTCGCCGATGTTAGGGCAAGTCCCAAGAGTATTTACGAGCAGCTACGGAGAGTTTCTAAGTGCTAGCGCTAGCGGAGAGGAAAGATAAAGAGTGAGAGTAGAGGACGTCCAGAGTGTCTACTAACATGAGTATGTATGTAGGAAGTGTGTAAACCAAAATTTAGCTAGGTACGTAGTTTTTCTTAGGTAGGGTATGCGTGTAGGCTACAGACGGGCTAACGGCCCGATAGAGTTTTATGGGTACTGGCCGGGTTGGCGGCCAACAGGCTAGCCGATCCGGAGTTCAATCTGGTGGAACCTCCAGAGTTGGGGGGCATGACGTATTGCTTAAAACTAAGGTTTTTGAATGAGGTTTCTGAACGACATGGGTATTATGAAAATTTTAGGCTTTAAAAATCGATTGTGTTTATCTTCAAAATTATCACTGAATTTTTAGACTGGCTTTAAAAAGGGATATTGGCGATAGCCATCTTGTTGGTATTTGTGTGTGTACTTGTCATGTTTTATGCATTTTCAGGAAAGGACTTTTATTGACTGTTAGTATAAATTTATGTATGTTTAAAGTTTAAAATTTTGGGTAGCAAATTTGGATGCTAGCAGGGCAGGAAAACGCGCCCCAACTAGGGGGTACCCAATAGACGTGCGCTAGACACGTCGGGACGTCGTGCCCGCGCAGGGGGGCACCTGTTGAGAATGTAGGGTCACCCCCTACTCGAGGCGGGTTTTCCTGCATCCAAAATATTGAAAATATTTCAAGAATACAGCGTTGGTTTTGTATCTTCACGTTTGAGAACTCGCAGATTCGTACTTTTTAACAGTTCCCAAAATATCAGTATTTGTGAATAGAATTGCGCTCTGCGCTTCGTTTGTATACTTTTGAGATAGCAGAAAGGCTGCCAAATACTTTTTACCTATCTGTGCTAGCTTGCGAGCGTCGAAAATGATGACGTGTCGCATGAATAGGAAAATATTTCAACATTCTGAAATTTCTCTTCATACCTAAATTGCAGCGTCTAAATTCATTAATAAAACGTAATATTTAAATTATTTCAATATATTTGTTGTTATGTTTGAACAGGGGAGCTAACCCGCATCCGATTTGGCACGCACCAAAAATGTTGAATATCTCTTATGTGTGGTCTGGCTCACGGTAGTCAGACAATTTCTGAAAACGGGGGGTTTGGCACCGGCGCATGACAGGGGTTTAAGTAGTGAGGCCCCGCGTGCCATTGAGGATTAGGGTTAGGTCCCCTGAGTCAGTTCCGCGCTGTGAGTTAGTTTTTATTTGTTTTCTCCTATTTTTAAAATTGTTATTGTTTTCATGTTCAATAAAATGTTGAATTTCCAATAAAATTCTGAACTCTAAAAGTGCCTCCCTAGGGCTTCTTAGGGCCTGTTGTTTGTAGACGCCCTTTGGAGGGCTTTGCAGCTGTTGTGTGTGATTCCGTGTGTGACCCCGGACCTAGCTAGGGCCAGTTTGTGAGCGATTTAGAGCCGTTGCCCCGGTCGGCAACCGTTATTCTGCATTCCATCCGGGCTCGGGCGCACGGTCAGTTCTGTCCATCGGCCCTCGCCTTCACGGCCTAAATTCCAAGAGCCCCGTGGTTTGCAGCATAACACTTGTAACGGCCCCTTTTGTTGATAAATGTTGTTGTTGACCCCCTTCGCCAAGACCGACACAATTTTGATTTTGATTTAGCGAAAAAGTAGCGAAGTAAGAAAGCAGTATGTATTTCCACACATTTCGTTTTCACAAAATTTAGGACAGAATCGCTTACATTAAAAAAACCTGTCTTTAAGTTCCGCGAGTGTAGGTTAATGCATGCTTATTTATTTAGTGAAATAATGCAATTAAGTAGTGAAAGAGCCCTTCGCAAAAATTTAGCCCACACTAGGACCTCTTCCGCATATTTTATCTAATAGGCACCCATTCTTCTTTTAACTAGGACCAAGTTCTTACGCTGCCCCCTCAGGGGCCGCGTTAGGGGCCGCGTTATATTACTATATTCGAAATCTCAGATTCATATGTTAAAGTGGGTAGATCAAATTTCTAGTGTTAATTAACACTAGAAGGTGAGATACCTAGCTGTTCTGCCATACATTCCGCAAACAACAACTTAGGGAGCTCTCAATGCTTTGAGCTGCTGCAGAACGCAAAATATGCAGCGGCGAGACATAGTCGATCCGTCGACTTTCGTATCAGCATTTGGATGCTCAGTAGATGTGCAACACTCTACCATTTGAGCCAACCGAGCTGACGAAAAGTCTGAATGTTACATGCCTGATAATATACACGTTTTGTGCAAGCAATTGTAACAAACAAATCAGTAACAATCGTTGGTTTTCTTGAGTTATAAAGCTAATATTAGAGGGCATTACGGTTGTTTCAATTATTTCATGTAATTATTGAAACCCACTTTCAATTTCAATATCAATCATTAATTCATATTGAAATTGAAAATAATTAGCCTAAAAATTGATAATGGTATTGAAATTGAAAATAATTTGGTCGAAAATTGATAATTGTATATATTGAAATTGAAAATATTTTAATTTAAATGGAAACTACTGATTAAGATTTCGGTAACTGAAAACATCCCTAGTCTATCTGCCTGCACAGTTTGTGATTTGCGAAGAAAGCTAGCAGATCTTTTAAAAGTTAAAGTTAACATTTTCTTGGAAGAGGTCTCATAGTGTAATGGTTAGCACTCAGGATTCTGAATCCTGTGATCTCGGTTGAAATCTTGGTGAGACGTTTTTTCATAAAGCACAAATATTTTTTACATAAAAAGTTGGTCTACACTGTAGACTCCACATTTCACATTTCTATCGTTATTTGAAAGACTTTGATACTAATCAGCAATGAATGTGTGCAGAAATAGGTTTTTAATGTCATTTTATCCACGAAAAACGGCCGCGTTTAATATTTCCCCTGTAATATTGACACTCAAGTGTCACAATGTAACAGCTCCTCACTGAGCAGAAGAGCTTATTCAAAAGAAATGCATCCCCCTATTACGCCCCTATCCCAAATGTAGTTACAGTTACATACATATATATGAGTTTAGAAGTGTATATATATATATATGTCTATTCATACTGCTACAGTGCACAAACTTCAGAACGGTTTCATGAATGCTTCACGCACAAACAATTCATCGCTGGTTGCGATAAATTTGTGATTACAAGATGAATTTGTTACGAAGCAGTTACTCATATTCATAGAAAACCAAATCAAACCAAAAACCAACCTGGATTGGATCAAGAACGCCTCTAAACAGTTACCCTGTTTTGATATAGGATTACTAAGTCGACATACAGGTGTTGTTTTTGCGACTATTTCGACAGCTTGCTGAGAGCTTTGTTTGTAAATTTAAGGAGATTAAGCGGGTTAGCTTTTTCAGGATATATAATGTAAAGGGGGTGACAAAATAGCTAGCTGACAAAATTTCAGTTTGTCAAATTGTAAACATTGCATACACAAAGAAGTGGCGCTTAAAGCAAGAGTACATAATAGGGAAGAGTATGACACTCTTCCCTATTATGGTAATCGGCCGGAACTATGCTGCGGCCAAAATTGAAAATAGCTCTTTTACGCCTTGATTTCAGGAGGGAGTACATAGGCTACCCTTAAATCAAGACGTCTTGATTCTATGGGGGGACCCCCCTCAAATCAATGAAGTGTCTTGATTTCGAGCGAGCCGGTGGCCAAGTGGCTAGGCGTGACAGTCCTGCCACAAAGCTGCCCCTGTGACGCAGGCTCCGTCTGTGGTGACGGATCAAAACCCAGCCAACGACTGGACTTAGTGCATTTTTGAAATTTCATGCAGCAAAGGGTTAATATTATTATTACAGTCTAGTGCGTTATTATTACAAGTCTAGTGCGTCTAGTTTAGACTAGTTCAACTAACATGTTAAATTCCTGCGCAAATTAATACGTAAAAATTTGCTGAATTTTGAAAAGTTTTGGTAAAAATTGAAATGTAAAAAGATGTGTTCCAACATGGCCTGATTAGTCATAAAGGTTTGCTTTTAAAAGGCCCATAATTGACAATAGGAATGACGGACAATCATGAAATTGACATCAATCGTTCAATAAGCACATTCAATCAATCAATAATCGCTTCAAAATGAGGGGTAACGTGACCGTGTCGCGTGAGCGTACCCTGAGATACTTATTTCGGGGTTAATCTGGAGCGCCATGTGACCCCACTTTCGAAAGCCCTGCACGCCAGCAATCCAATGATGCTATTCTTGTGCCTGTCCTAGTTCTTAAAGCCAATCATGGCGCCTTTGAGGATATGAGAAAAAGAACAGTTTTCGTAATGTAGTAAATTACGACTTGATTATGATAAGTGTTGTATTGTGTGAAAACCTTAAAACCCTCATAACTTTTGTTGTGGAGGTCGCGGCTACTTGGGCCACACCATTCGATTGGTGAAACAAAGAGCTTTAAAATGAGGGGTCACATAACCTTGTCACGTGAACGTACCCTGATATATTTATTTCGGGGTAAACTGAAGTGCCATGTAGTCAGTAGTCACGTGACCCCTCTTTCGAAAGCCCTAAACGCAAGCAGTCCAATGATGCTGCTTGTGTGTCTGTCCGGGTTTTCAAAGGCCAGTTATATTGCCTTTAACGACATGAGGTAAAAGAACACATTTCGTAACTTAGTAATTACGATTTATTTATAATTATGCTGTGAAACCCTTAAAATCCTCATAACTTTTGTCATGGCGGTTGCAGCCACTTAGGAGTTTCAGCATTTGATTGGTGAGACAAAGCGATTTCGATTCATGGGGCACATGACACATTTACTGCAAGTCGACGTAGTTGTGACCTTGGCGCCCGGACGAAAACCGCTATAACCAGCCCCAGACGCTTTTGATCACAAAATTATGCATTCTGCAAAGTTTACCACAACATGTACTACACTTTTGAGAAGTATCATGAAGCAACGTACATTATCATTACTTTTAGTATACAGTGCCGATCAGAATTAACTACCTATGATGCTGCAGTCAGCATCACTGATCGAGCCATAGCGTCACTGACTGCAGTCAATGCATTGACGTCACAGGTCAAATAAATTGGAAATGTTTATTGAATTTCACAAAATGACTCCGGAGTCAGAGTCAGTGACTCCGGAATCACGCTCACATTAGTCAACAGCTAAACTGGATACTTAACGTAAAGTATACGTATGTATATACTGAGACAACGTGCATAAAGTGAATGATGACTAATGTGAGCGCGATTCCGGAGTCACTGACTCTGACTTCGGAGTCACTTAATGAAATTCAATATGCCAAATAAAATTGTCCAATTTATTGGACCTATGATGTCAATGCAATGACTGCAGTCAGTGACGCTATGGCTCGATCAGTGATGATGACTGCAGCATCATAGGTAGTTAATTCTGATCGGTACTGTAGTTCAGAAATATAGTGCGTATAGTTTAGACTAGTTCTGCCGAATACTTAAGGCAACGTTTTTATTGTTTGAGGAGTTAATTGTGAAATTTGGCGAAAAAAATAAATTTTTAGCATAAATATGCAATCAAACTAAGATTTGGTCACACATAGTGTGATCTGTTTAGTGTTTAGTTAGTCTAGTGCCTCTACGCAGTTTGTATTAAGACTGCGATTAACACACACACACACACACACACACACACACACAAACACACACACACACACACACACAACACACACACACACGCACGCACACACACATTTTCTATAGCACCGCCGCAACACCTCAGCTTTTTGTTAATTTTATTCTTAACATCTGATTCTTCGAATTTAACACTATGGCAGAGTTTATTGCATTAATTACATATTTTCAACAGATGATTAAAGGGAAAACTGTCCGTTTCGAATAACAATCAGCGTCATGTATTCAGTTCATTCTTTGTGACACTCTTTGTGAACATGATAATGAAATGAAATGAAATGAAATGATTTATTACTACGATCAAATAGGCTGGAGGGACAGAAATCATATTGGTTATGACAAATAACAGAAAAAAAACAAGAGAAAAACTAACAAGCATCACAGCTTCATAATAACAAAATAAAGCACAAGCAACTGATATAATGAACTGTTGCAGTTGCACAACGCTGAAAATGAAACATTGTCACAAAAGTTTTCATGCCCCAAATAACAGTCTATGCTACTTATCTTTTAAGTTTTGCTCCATACCCAATCAAAAGCAAAAAAAGGTCGGTGTTAATGTTGACTACCATTCTGTAGCGAAGTCTCAAAAGTCGTTATTTTCAGAAATCGATCAGAAAATGATTGATCAATGCTCTGTCGTTAGAAAATCTAAGAACGGGTAGCAAAAAGTAATTTCTGAACCTACCTTTGTGCACACTGCACAGTAGATCGAACAGCGAAATTCAGGTTAAGCTTTACATTGCATTGTAGCAGCAACTAGTTTAGCAGATACAGACAACTTCTGTGAACGTCTCTATTGTGATTACGATCTTACAATTTGTTTGACGCATTACCGCGGAGAATTTTTGTGCATTCGCGGAGGATTTCAGTAGGTGGAGAAAACAATAAACAATAACTCCTAATTACGTCAGTGTTTTTTATTCAACTATGAGAGTAACAACATACCGGAAGCTGAACGCTTGAGTACTAATTAATTTTTGCTTGCTAAGTATTAGTATTATTAGCTTAGCCTTCCATTGTCATTATTGTAGCAGGCAAAATCTGGGGGGGTGAGCCACCGGAGGATCGGGGGTGGGGTGCGGAGCAATTTTCCGCTCATTTTCCCTTCGTGAGCCACCATTTTTGGCTTGTCAGCTACCGATTTTGCCGCCGTGAGCAACTTCAAAACAATCTGGGGGGGGGAGAAGCACCTGTCTGGAGGGGTGGGGGTGAAGTTGCCTTCTGGTGTTGTAGGTCCAGGGTCACCCCCTGGTCTAGGCAGGTTTTCTCGCACTCCTATTCACATTTTACAATCGCACAGTTAAGCCAAGACACGCGTTTATTCATTTTTATATTCGGCAGCTTTCGAGACTTCGCAGCGCTCTGTGTAGCGCCCTTGAGTTCAGAAATTACTGGAAAGGCTGCCAGTAGTTTCTCTGGCTCGCTGTTTAGCTCACAGCGTAGTAAATTCGTGACTCAATACATGAAATATAAATACACATTTTGCATGTTTAAAACATGAAGTTATTCACATTATGGAGCCCAAATTCAGTAGTTTATATAATAATTTTAGTAGTTTTATATATTTTGCATTTAGATTTTTAATGGTAAGCTATTTCTAGGCTACTCGGCGATTTGCCGAAAATATATAATGTCCTATTGTGTAACTGGCTTATAGTCAGTGTGAGCTGGTGAAAACGACAAAAACGGGGGGTGGCGCCGACGCAGTGAAACGGGGATAGATATTTAGGGCCTCGTGCGCCGATTGAGTGTAGGAATAGCTTCCCCTGAGCCTAGGGAATGACGTGAGTTAGGTTTTTACTCGTTTTCCTCTTGTTTGTTATATTTTGTTATTCGGCCTCCAATAAATTTTATTAACTCGCAGTTTTTGTGTTGTCTCCAATTTTAATTGTTTTGATTTTGATTGTAGGGCTTTGCAGCTGTTTTGGAGATTCCACGCGTGGGCCCTAAACCTGAGTGAGGGCCGGAATCTGAGTGTTAGGCGATTTGTGGCGGTTTCCAGCCGTTAGACCACGTTCTACTTGGGCTTGGGCGCACGGTCACTTTTGCCCTCGTGTCCATCGCCTTCAGGCCAAGTCTAGTGCGTCTGGTGACGTGAAGTGACCTAACTTTAGTTTTTAACGACAACATCACAAATTTGACGAAAAAATATTTTTTAAGAATGTTTACACCTGTGCTTATGTAGCATTGTTCGCACATACAGTGACAAATATACGTAGCGGCAAAGTAGTATTATTGCGAAGTATGAATAAACATTAATTATTTTGACAATGTGAAAAATTAAAGTCAGAAAAATTGAAAAAGCTACACACCGGCCCAGAATTGAACTGGGGACCACTGGTTTGAAGTAACAATTGTTTACAAACCACACGCTAACCCACGGACCACCGGTTCTGCTGAAAGGTTTCGCTCAAAACGTCGTTAAATGTGTAAGTTACTTTGCTGTTATAATGAAATCGGTAAAAATAATTGAAGTTTTAAAATTTGAATCAATTTTAATTAATAAGCATAAGTGTGTTAACAAACATAACTTGATCTTTTCACTGGTACACTCAAATCCGAATTAGTAGGCGGCCCCCACAGGGGCCGCGTATATACTATATTCGGAATCTCAAATTCCTACGTTAAACTGGGTAGGTCAAATTTCTAGTGTTAATTAATACTAGAAGGGGAGCAGCTTTGGCAGTCTCGGCCTCGGTAGTAAAACCGAGACTAGACTGAACTCGGTCTCGATTTCGGTCTCGGTAGGAAAACCGAGACCTGCCATAGGGTGGTCTCGGTATTTCAATGAGACTTGGAAGTTTTTCAAATTTGTCTAAAATCTAAAATAGGATTATTCTTACAATTTGAGTTTCCAAATAGAATGCCAAGCTATGCAATGGTCACCACTGTCTGCTGCAGAAAAATGTCAGTTCACCGGCAAACTAACTTCAAGTTTAAACTTTGTATATACATTATGCTATTAATTAAAGTTTGAGCTAGAATGGGTTGTCCAATTTAGCGATGTTGCATTTGTGTATGGAACCTCTCAAGCATATGTTAAACAGTGGTGGGTTGAGTAAACACCAACAGCTGCATACTGATAGTGTTGGGACGAAAGTTCGGGTTCGGGTTCGGGTACAAGTCAGTTCGGGGGCGCAAAAAGTGGTTTGGGTACCTAAATTTTCTGATCAAATTACAAAATTTGCAAACCAACTTTTTTCAAATTTCTAAAAATTATAAACGGGTTTAGTATAATCAATCAATCAACTTCACATTTTTCAAACTGTTCTATTTTCTTTAATATGATGATGACAGTGATAGTATGATACTGACCATCATTTACCAAATTGTGCTAACTTCGTAGCTTATTAGTAATTTAAATTAGTAAAATTATTGTTAGTAATATTAATATTACTTATTAGTAAAATTTGCTGGCTTCTACAACTTTACGAAGCGCGAACTGGTTGGCAGCGTAATTAAATTTCTTGAGCTTCAACCTTTCAAAGCATGTCAAAACAGTAAAGGTGGAATGCATAAAGGCAGTCTCCGGAGACTCAGTCCAGACTATGTCTAAGCCCTCAGACTAACACTTTTAAGACCAACGTGTCAGAACACCCTTTGGAATTTGTATGTAATACGTGTAGAATTTTTCATTACGATGTTTTAAAAAAATACTAATTGGTATGCATAAAAAACGTCAGTCTTAAGTTAGTCTTGGTTTTCCATTCAAAATTGAGACATGCCCTTCAGCTAGTCTAAGGCTAGTCTAAGCCTTATTTCAGCACTTATTATAATTTTTTGGAAAAATTAAAGCCTGATTAGTGTTGTCAAAGATCATGGGCATATTTTCAAGCTTTTTTAACCAATGTTGGCAAACTTTTTTGTGCAATCAGCAGCGAAAAATTGCAAATTTGAGCTATCAGTAGCAAAATCTATGGTTTAGGATGTGTTAGCTTTCGTTTTACTACTCAATACTGCACAAATTTTTTTCAAAAATTTTTGTTGCCAAATTGTCATTATTATACTAATAAATGCTTATTTACGCAGCTTTAAGGTAGTTTGAAACAAGTTTTTATGACTGTAGAAACTATTAGAAACAATATTTTAGTGTAATTATCAAGACCCAGGTAAGACTACCTTTCAGAATACCGATTAGCGTCAGTCTTCAGAGACTAGGTCTAGACTTAGTCTTGAGTACGTCTTACATCTTTAGCGTGTGCAAAAATCACCTGATATTTCGTAATGATGGTCGTCTTAGGTTAGTTTTGTTAAACGTAGTCAAGACTGCGTTTAGCTAAAATTGCCTTTAGACTGCCTTTATGCATTCCACTGTAAAGGAGATTCCAAGGTTTGTCGTGGCGACCTTGCCATGTCAAGAAATGGAGGGGGGATTCTTACCTTCTTCCTCTCCTTCTGACAACTGAGAGCCTAAGCCCAAAAAGTCGGGGTCAAATTTTTCGATTTTCGTGGTTTCCACAGGCTTAGGGAGGGTAGGTGGTTGCAAAACTGCGTCTAAACTCGGGACTGAACCACTCTTGTCCTTATTCTTATTTTTGACTCGCTCCGCAATTGACAATTCTTCTGAATTTTTATAACAGGGGACTTCCGAGACAGAACTACGACGAGGAGGTGATCTTTGCAGGTTCATATGAAATTACACGCAGTTTCCGAGAAATTTTAACTAAATTCCACTCCAAAAACCACAGAAAAATTTTACACACAGGAATTACAACAAAGTCAAAAATTTCTGAAAAATTTGGGCAGCATAACGCCTAACGGGGGTGACTTTTTCCAGAAAAATAGGTACTTTGGCCCTATTTTTCAGCTTCGGACGTCGACATTCGGACTGGCAGCCTCGCCATGTGAAGTTTTTAGTTGGAATTCCAGATCCGAACCGAAGTGTCTCCATCCTAGGCCGAAAGATAGGGCCGCAGCTCGCTTACTACCCAAAAACTACCCAAAACCCGAGAAACTACATAAACTACCCGCAAAACCCTAAAAACACAAGGAAAACACAGAAATTCCAGATAGAAGCGATTTATTGATGAAATAAACAGGACATGGGGCAGATATAAGTAATTTGGGGCAATACAGATAACACACACAACCCGGAAAAACCGGACCAACCGTCGTGGAAATTCGTAGCTACACCCCTTGACTAAGCCAAAGTCATAGCGGAGTCTACTCACGTTTGTGAATAGTATGACCGTTCATTTAAAGGTTTTGAATAGAAGTATAAAGGAACTAGTTTAAAGGCCTATTCACATTTATAACACATACTTCACATCTGAATAAACTTAGGCACAATCAAATGCCTTTTGGGCTATGGACTATGGAGTGGTTGGGGCATTAAACCTGAACCCCACATAACTGTCAGCGGGAGAAACTTTTCTGGTCGGTGATGATGCTTCTATCATAACTTCTGATAGTAGCACCACATCATTGCACCAGCACGGACGATTCTACGCACCTGCTGGGGCTTGTTGTATAAAAATAACAGTGTAAAAATGTTAGACTGTTAAAATGTTAGACTGTTAATTAACAGTGTTGGAATTTTCGTTGCATAGAAAGACTGTTAAAAACAGCTAAATTCTAGCAGTGTTTTTAACAGTTTAAGGCTCGATTCATACTTTCATCCGTATGTCCGTTCAGCCGGCAGAATGACGTCAGTAGCAGCCTAGTGCAGTGGATCAGCCAGCGCATGTGACGTCATTATTTCGTCATTTTGTCGGCAGAATGGACATACGGCTTAAGTATGAATCGACCCTAACAGTGGAGCAATTTTACGCAGCGTACACTGTTTTTTCTAAATATCTAAAAATTTCATGCTATAACCCCCTGTAAATGAGACATCATTTAAACGCGCCATGTCCAAGCTTTTAGATGACATTAAATTTATTACATTTCATGAAACTTACCTTTCGTTAAGTAAGAAATCGTGAAACTTTTTTTGCAAACTTTTTGCAAATTCGATTTTTCCGCCACTTATCTAAAAATTATATGCTGTAACCCCCTGTAAATGAGATATCATTTGAACGCTGAATGTCTAATTTTTTAGATGACAGGAAGACAAGGCAGTAAGGCACGTCGACCAGAAAAATAAAAAAAACATCCAGCAAGCTAAGCAACGTTTTTATTAAAAACAAAGGGTGGTGTACTGGTGTTTGTGACCGGCCAGAATGTTTGGCCGGCCGGCCGGCTGGCTGGCCGGCCGGGAAAAGCCGGGCGGCCGGTTGGCCGGTTAAAAACACCGGCCGGCCAGCCAGGTTCAACTGTAAGGCTTCACCTGGGAGAACCTCCCTTACTCCCTACTCACACTTCACTTACCTTTCAACATTTTAATAATAATTTATTATCGGAACTTCTGATAGTAGCACTACTGCACCACTGTGCTGCACAGACGATTCTACGCTGGCACCTGAGTCAGACTGCCAAAGTGCCAATATATGTATATATGTAATGCACTGTAAAACACGCTGTGGTATGCGAAGAAGTGTGCGAACCTTTTAAAAAATACCAAAAGTCTACAGAATAGCGGAAAAATAATCCTATTCTGCGGCTGCCAATCGGCAATCACCTAGTCTCATCGATCCGATCGATTACAATGTTAAGTTTCTCTCCACTTCGCAAGTCATACACTCTTACAACATAACCTAATGATCATTTTTTGTAACTTAATCACAAATTTTTCACATTTCAAAGTATCTAAAAATTTCAAAATTGAAACTTGCAAAAAGGTCCCCCAAGGGCTGATCTCGGTCTTGTAGGTCTCGTTTATGTGGTCTCGGTCTCGGTCTCGGTTGCAAACCCGAGAATCGTCAACCCTGAAGGGGAGGTACCTCGCTGTTGTGCCATACATTGCGCAAAAACAAACATGGGGCACTTTCAAGAGCTATGTACAGCTGCCGCAGAATACAAAATATGCAGCTTCTAGACAGAATCGATCCACCGGATCAACAGTCGGATGCTCAGTAGGTCCTAAGCACACTACCATTTGAGCCAACCGAGCTGACGAAAAAAAACTGAATCATACATACCTAATAAAATACACGTGTGCTGGTTGCAAACAATAGCAACAAACAAAATCAATACCAACAATAGTATTTTTCTTGAGTTGAGTTACTACTTAATAATGAACTGTATTCATAGTGTTGGATTGATTGAATCAATTTGAAAGCAAACTTTGAAAGCAAACTATCTGATTTATAGTCCATATGAAATCTGGTACTATTGTCCATCTACACAGGGAACGCAGCTGAACACGGCTAGCCGAACTTTTCAGAGTCAACGTTAACATTTTCTTTCCAGTAGTCTCATAGTGTAGTGGTTAGCATTCAGGGTTTTGAGTCCTGTGTTCCGAGTTCAAACCACGGTGAGACTTATTTTTTGAAAAAGCTCAATATTTTTTACTTCAAAATTTTCGCTACAATTCTCTTTATCCTATTAATTAACAAGACTAGTGCGTCTAGTTCAGACTAGTTCGATTAAATCTAGAAGCTGACGTGCGTTATTGTATGACAAGAAAATAATTTTTAAATTTTTTGAAATTTGTTTTAAAATTGAATTACAATACCATTTTGATGATTTTACGAGGTGATTACAGGTAGTTACCAAAAGGAAGGATTCCAGGCGCCAGAACTTTTGCTAGTGTTATGGTTTCGACGTGAAATTTGCTTTATACGCTTGCGTTCATCAAGTGCTATCGATTGATAGGTCGCATGATGACGTAAACGCCGACCAATAGTCAGTATAAAACAATAGTCATACGTGACTGGCCGTTGCGTCGTAAACGTCATTTGAGGTATCATCCGAAAGCCCCTTCAATTCTGTGAATGCGGTGAATCAATTCTGTGAAGTTGAATGCTGTCAATTTTGTGTTTCTGCGACATCGTTGAAGCAAGTTATGGCTGTTTTAATATTTGCTGTTCTTGTTGAATACGTTTATGGTGTGAGTAGTCGCGGAGGAGTTTTTTCGAACAAAATTGTTTTCTAAAAAGAAGTTTTGACCATAGCTTATTTGAGGTACCACGTGAAAGGTTCTAGTTTTCAAAGTTATATAGGGCAGAAGACTGGCTTTCGTTTGACACCAAAAAAGCTATACGTTAACGCTGAATTATATTGGTGGATACCGCTGGTTTTACTAAACCATGGTTTTACGTACGTTTTTATATGATTTGCACATGATTTCTTTACAAAATATACATAGCTTGATTCGTTACGAATTTCCTAAATTTTCTTAAACCATGGTTTTAGCGCGGTTGAAATTTCAAACCTGCAGCACAGCAATTGAAACAGGCCCCAGGTCTCTGTTTTGTCGAAATTCCAGCTGAGCTAAAACCGTGGTTTAACAAAATCTGCTAAATTCGAAGCGAATCAGGCGATATTTCGTAATGAAATTATGTGCTAATCATATAAAAACACAAAAAATAATTTAGCACATAATTTCAATCTTAATCTTTGGTGTCCACCCATAAAGTTTAGCAAGCAGCACCAAAGAATTTAAAACGTTCCACCTCCACAAAAATTGCTCATGTCTTATGCACCGTGCGCAGACCATGATCATGTTGTATAATTTGACTGCACAGAGAACAGTCCACTAGAGGCCTGCACGGGCCTATTTTTTCGGCCCGTGGCCCGGCCCGGCCCGTTGCCTTCCGTCGTCGGCCCGGCCCGGCCCGGCCCGTTAGGACCATTTTCAGGCCCGGCCCGGCCCGGCCCGTTCAGAGTCGTCTGTCGGCCCGGCCCGGCCCGGCCCGTTGGCAGGAAAAAAGGTCAGTTGTCCGTAGACTCCTCATATTGCATTTTCAAATAGTGTTACTCGTACCAATGGCGTACCCAGAAAAAATGTGGGGGAATGACGTTACCATTTCTTTGTAATGGGTTAAAATGCACTTTTTAGCAATTTTAACACTTTAGCATTA
Organism: Trissonchulus sp. WLG1_4; assembly: GCA_030248245.1. Classification (NCBI taxonomy): domain Eukaryota; kingdom Metazoa; phylum Nematoda; class Enoplea; order Enoplida; family Ironidae; genus Trissonchulus; species Trissonchulus sp. WLG1_4. Next base: position 14,703 of record JASANF010015249.1, read on the forward strand.
GAAACACAAGACCACTAAGCAACCAAGTTGCAGGCCGTACGGGTCTGGGGGCGGCAGCCCATAGAGATAAAATTGGAGATTTTTTCAATTTTTAGACTGAATTTGGTCAACTGGAGACGCATCTCAGAAAAATTAAAACAAAAGGTGGGAAGTGGGAACGTCACACCAGTAGATGCAGCATAATGTACTCGTGTGTACATGCATTAGCTTTGCTGAAAAATAATAACAAGGAATATTAACCCACAGAGTCGCAGGGGTCTGGGGGCGGCAGCCCCCAGCAAAACATAGAGAATTTTTTTATTTTTAGGCTCAATTTCGTCAACTGGAGACGTATCAGAAATTATTTGTCCGCGAAGTCAGGCCCGTGGCCCGGCCCGGCCCGTCAGCTTTCGGCCCGCGGCCCGGCCCGGCCCGTTGGCTATTGAGCCAGGCCCGGCCCGGCCCGGCCCGCGGGCCGGGCCGGGCCGGGCCGGGCCGGGCCGGGCCGCGGGCCGTGATGCAGGCCTCTACAGTCCACTACCTAACTGTTGTAATTATCTGGACTCCACTCTCCAGCATATTCATTACATCACATGTGCACCCAATAGTACCATATGCAAATTAGTTCGGGCTGAAAACTCAATAATTCTGTTTCGATTCTGCACAAACAAAACTTTCAGCGGTGGAGGGTGCACGGTTTCAAGTGTATCAGAAAACAAAAATGTAAACATTGTAGTAAGATAATAATGGTGAGCTTACAGTGCACTCAATAGGCGAGTGCGAAAGAGTTGCTTTGCATAAAAATTCAGTAGTTACTAGTTAATGCCCGCCTTTTTCTTGCTACGCCACAGCGCAGCAGGCTTCTTTAGAATGAGGTGTCGGAAAAATAACTTGTAACTAAGTGAGTTATGTGTGTGCGTCTTTGCGTGTTGCCATGTGTGTGTTTGTGCGGATATTTGTGAACCTGAGTGTGTACGCGACGTGTGTCTGTTCAGCGTTCTGATCATTGCGTAGCTGTGGTGATGTGCAGGTATGTATTTACGTACATAAAGAATAGTGCAACAGAATTTAATTGACTGAAGCTCATTTGCATATCGAATAGACGTCCGGATGAAAGTCAGCTATAATATTGGTGCAATTGAAAACATGCTGAACTCTCGCCAACATTTGATTGTACAGATTGTACAAAGACACAGCGCAACAGTTTACTTGGATAAAGTTACTAGAAATCTCTCAAAACACGCAACAAAAGACAAACAATTTATTTTTATGCCTATGCGCAATGAAGCCAGACAAAACTTATAACAGTATACAATAGATAAGTATTTTTATTTACAGGAAGGAACAAATTGTGAGAATAACGGAACAAATTGGCATGAAATTGGCATTGGCTTTTACTGCAGGCTCTTTTTTGTTGGGTTGCCGTCCATCAGCGAAGCAGTGGTGCAACCCATTCTATTCATATTCCTGTTTTTGTTTTTGGTTATTTGTTGTTTTTGTTTTTTTCTCGCTGGCAAAAGTCTGTTATCGGTTTTTCTCGGGGGTTGCTGGGGCCTGGGGGGATTGGTCACAAACTTTGGTGGGGGGGTTCCCCCTCTGAGTACTTGCACCGCCCATCTTGGTGACCCCCTGACCCCACGGGAGGCCGGGTCACGTGACCTCTAAAAAAATGAAACACAAGGGGGGACCCCTGTGAACTTCAAAAATTTTTTTTCAAGGATGTGGACAAAAACTTGTGTCTAGGGGTAGTTTTGGCCCCTGAATACAAATCTGGGGTTATTTTTTTACCCAGGACCCCTCTGGACCTGCCTATGACCGCCCTCCTAGGGTGCCCCCCTAAGGGGGTCTAGGGGGTCAAATTTTCGAAATTGAGGTTTTGATGTTTTTAGGGGTAATTTGAGACCATGAACACAAATCCAAGCTTTATTTTTTGCCTAGGACCCCCCTGGACCCACCTACGGCCCCCTGAGGGTGCCCCTCTAGGGGATCCTCATAGGTCGAATTTTCGAAATTGAAATTTTGATGTTTCTATTGCTAATTTGAGCTCCTGAATTCGAATAGCTTGTCCACTGCCTAGATTAGAGGGTCCTCCTCTGCCCAGAATAAAGGGTCTCGTGCCTACGTCGGCAACCTGTTGTAGCCACTTGACTAGTTAGGTTTAAAATTAATATTTGATATAGCAGTTTCTTGCATCTGTTTTGTTTGAAAAAATTTTTAAAGACGACTCACATTGCGATTTTGCCGCAAAACGGAAGTAGCAGGGTGTGACACAGACATCTGAACAAACGCTGAGATTTTACTGCATTTTCACACCAAGAAAATGACTCATTGAAATAATTAACTTATCAAGACGTAGACGGTCCTAACCATAATAGGGGGTCTAATCTGGGGTGGTCCTGTACCGACTTTCGACTGCCTTTGTACCAAGCCAGACAAAAATTAACCGTGTTTCAGCGAACAATTAACGATTTTTAAAAACGGCGGCGTTTTTTGCGTTTAAAAACCTTTTTGCGTCAAATTAAGCAATTTTTGGAAATCTTGACCAAAATCCAGGTAAAAATCGCATAAATTTGATAGATATGTCCATATCTGAGCAAATTTTGTAGACATTTTCCTTGCCCTAGGACCAAAATGAAATATCTGGGGGGGGGGGGGGGTCCCGGACCCTCCCATGCCCATCCCCCGTGTCAAACGTGAACTGAACTGTGGTCCGAACTTAAGACGCTATATCCGGAAAAGTCCGTGTTGCTGCGGTAACCACGGATGTAGTCGCTCGTGAGGTGGCTGTGTGGCACCTCTGCTGATACGAATACAAGCACCGTACCCTTTGGCTCAGCTAGACGTAACGTTTAGATCCTGAACGTGACACGGTTACACGCGTGTACACGGTTTGTACCGTGTAACCGTGCCCAGCCGTAGTTCAGAATTCAGGAGTTACCTTTAGCTTTATACAGCAAGTTCTGAGTGCCTAGCTAACAATGAATATATAATCTAACAGTGTTGAGCGGATTTCTGTAAATATTCATATTCAGTTTTAATTCAATTACTAGTGTATTAGGATTGATAATATAGGCAGTAAGTGCTTCATCCAAATTTGAATTTACTGGGTTAGATTTGCATTTATTTGAGGCAGGCAGCTGATATTTTAATCTAACCCGTTAAATTTAATTTCGGATAAAGCCCTACTATAGGCGTCATTATGATGTTTTGTTTACTGTTCAGCGTACGGCGACTTTCACTTGCTTGCCAATATCTGAAATAGTAAGCAAACTACTAAATAACATTGTAAATAAAGATTAATCATTTTAATTCAAGTAAAGTAAGGCTCAGGCGTTGATTTAGGTTAAAAGTTAAAAGTAACCCGAAAATCCATACCTTAAAATTTAAAGGGTCATATACTCTTTAAATGTTATATCTATCTATATATATAATGTGTATATATCAGGTTTGGCGCGATAGCGCCAAACCTATAATAGGACGCAAACACCCTCAGTGCGACTTTTAAGAAAGCTTTCTTGAGCAGAACTGCTGAACGCGTGGATCAAAAAGAATAAAATTTTACACACACATAGTCCTTATAAAGTTACACATTTATGCTAAGTTTGGTGAAGTTCGATTCAGAGGGGACGGAGATATTTTCAAAATACACATTGAATTTTTGGTCATGATGATCTTTTTGTTTTTCTCGTCACATTTTCCAGAACATTGGGACCATCTCCTGAGACGCCCAATATATCATTCGAACCATCTTGATCCGCCATACTGCAAGTAAGCTTTTTGAACATATTTTTTTAGTTTTCGATGAGTTATCAATCAATTATCGATTTTTTGAACTGTATAACATAGAGAATCAGATATAATGTTGTGTAGATGAAATAGGTACCAAAGATTCTGGCGGATTTATAGGTTTTTTGATACGTAGAATTCGTTTTTGGTGTTAGTTTAGCGCGAAAATGTTGACCGGTTGCGCGTGAGTAATTTGGATAAGCAGGCTATATACAAAAATCTGCGCCATATATTAACATTAGTAGGGTAGCAGTGAAAAGAACAGTAATTTTTGTCTGTATGGTTCAAATTTTATGAGCCAACTTGTTAGTAGGCCCTATTGTGAGGTTTGTCAACTTTCGAAAATTTCAGCTGATTCTGCATCTGAGCTTCAGCCAATCAGATTCGAGCTCAAATGTGGACAATTTTTTGTCGCAATTTTTTAGCAAAATCATTGTTTCCTTCCATTTTTTATTTTCTTCTTCCAATTTCTCCACTAACTCTGCTGTTTTTTAGTTTAGCCGTTCAAGGCAATTTCGGGAGCACTTTTATTTTCATTTCTGAACAAGTACGTTTCTGAACAAGTTTTGTCAAATTAAATATGACTACACATTGCTCCAAAAATCCAAAATGCGAAATCGAGGGATCAAGTGCAGTTGTGGGGGGGGGGCGGGAATAGTGGGCCTATTTTTTGGAGTAGAGCACCCCAAGGGAAGCAAGCATTTTTTGTAATTATATAAATAACTATAATAAAATTTGTATTTTCTGATCTATGACCCCTTGAAAAAATGCATTTTCAGTGTTTCAGGCTTTGGGAAGTCACCGTAGGCCACAAAGTTTGACTACAAAAATGGCTATAATTTTTGTTTTGCACAGATTTGAGTGCGTTATGATCTTTTAACGCATTTTGTAGGCTTAGCTGGCAGGATTTTCCAGGCTGAGCTGTTCGGATTTTTTCTGGAAATTTATATTTTTTTGTACCCAGTGGCGTAGCGAGGCAAGGGGGGCGGATTTTGCCCCCCCCCACCCTGGTGGTCGGCCCCTCCCTCAACCCGATTCTCGCTACGCTACTGTAAGTACCTAAGCCTGAGCCTAACTAAGCCTAAACCTTTTACTAAGCCTAAGCCCCATACTAAGCCTAAAGAAGCCCCATGCTAAGCCTAACCCTGAGCCCAAGCCTAAAGCCAAGTCTGGATTTATTCAAATTTGGACGATTCTGGTGAATTTGCCTAATTTTTTGGAAAGAACGGGGTCAAAGTGCCCTTGTTTTGTTTTTAAAAAATTGTAAACACGATGTTGACTTCATTTCAGCACGTTTAGAATTGAAAAAGCACGGGATTCCGAAATATTTGCGAAAATGTCCCTCACGGAGGGCTCAGATTTCGAAGGGTCATATCTCAGAAAATGAAAGCAAAAATGCTTCCCCCAAGGTGCTCTACTCAAAAAATATGTGCATTATTTCTCCCCACCCCAACTGCATTTAACCGGATGAGTTATGTAATCGTATAATTCAGAGCTGTGGCCATATATACGTGGGCAGCTAGCGAATTCTGAGGGGGAGGGTGAGCCACCGGGCGAGGGGTGTGCGGAGCAACTTTTTCGGCCGTTTTTGCTTCATGAGCCACCAATTTCGCCATTTGTAAGCCACAGATTTTTGCTTCGTGGGCTACTTTGCACACATTCTGGGGATGCTGGGGCGGGGGGTGGAGCGCCTGTCTGGGGGGTGAAGATGCCTTGTGTGAAACCCCCCCATGCCATTCATTAGCCGCGTGTACTGGAAACAAAATCAAAGGTTAAGTTTTAATGCTTGGTATACATTTTGGAAAGATATTGTTCTACTTAAAACGAAAGACCGCTTGTGATTTGAACTTGTAAACG
>JASANF010015250.1:0-27095 GCA_030248245.1 Trissonchulus sp. WLG1_4
TTTATAAGTCACTGCGCTTACAAAATACAAACAAAGTAAGTTTAAATACCGTGGGCATAAATTTCGAATTTTAAAAGAAAACATTATAAAATGGGAGGAAACTCACTAAAATAAAAAGACGTGTGAAGCACCTCAAACCTGGTATCTCTACTCGCGCTGCACGTGCCCCGCTGATGAGTTTAGATCCTTGGCCGAGAAAGAAAAAACAGACCGCACTCCTTGTCGATCAAGCCAAGTGTCTACACTGAAGAAAGCGTAAGTTGCGACGAAGTCAATTTGGAAGTTTACAGAGTTTCCCCCGAGACTTTAGATTACCGAATATAAAAACCCTACTGTATTTATATAATTTTCCAACAGTTTGTCAATGTGGAGATTTGGAATTTAAAGAATGAAACTTAGAATTTATGTAAACATAATAAACGAATGTTAGCTCTCGACTTTGCTTTGCTTGCTGCCATGTGGAACTGTTTTGAATGCAATTTCAATGCAAAGCCAGTAGTAGGGAAATGCCGGTTCTGGCGCCACCCGGTGCCGGTGCCGGTGGAGGTTACGTCATATGACGTCATACTGACGTCATAATGACGTCATAATGACGTCATATGATGTCACATGGTTGACGTCATAGTGACGTCATAATGACGTCATATGATGTCACATGGTTGACAGCTGTCAATCATGTTGCGTCATTATGACGTCACATGATTGACAGGTGTCAATTATGTCACAATTATATAATTATTATGTAATTGCATAATTACATAATTATGTAATCAAGTGCTAATTTTAAGTTGAAAAGGGGGGCGCTAGGTTTTTAATTAAAAAAATTTATTTTTTACTTTAGGAAATTATTAGCCTGGCCCCCTCCGCAATGATTGTATTGCAAAATTCAAATTTTGCCAACTGCTGATAAGTCAGTTGCTGTAATAAACAAACACACGTCAGTTAGGCCGACCTGACCAAGCACGCACACAGCACACACACAAACACAGGTTAACTTAGTGCAATTTGATTGGAAGCCAGCGAAAAAAGGAGAGAAAACAAATCCCCCACCACAGACATTTCAGTAGGCTACCACTGTTGGAAAATTTGTAGGCTTCTGGAAAGAATCGTGCGAAATTTCGATTAAAGATAGTTAGGAGATTTTTCTTTTAATCATTGTTTCCAGAACGAAAGCGCAAAACAGAAAAAAAGGGGGAAAAAAAAAAACCCCCCCCCCCCCCCCCACCAACGCCGAGCAACGCACACCACAAAAAAAAAACAACACACACACACACACAAAACACCCCCCCCCACACCCGAAAAAAAACAAAGTGTGTTTCCAGAACGAAACCAAAAAAAGTTTTAGTCTAGAAATTTAGTAAAAAAACAGCCCTCTGCCTTCTTCCTCCGCGACTTGGGACGCGGCATTGGTGCATTACTGTTTTTTGTTTTTTTTTGTTTTTCAATTTTTTTTATATTTTTCGTTTATTTAAAAATAACATTTTATTTACAATACAATCAATACATACATACACATACTATTTACAATTGAAACCAGAGTCCCGGACTGAATTTTTATTTTCGCATTCCAGCTTCAGGTGGGCTCCCAATCGTGTGGTTTGAATCCCGCACAAATGGCAAAGTTGAAATTTCTTCGGTTGGATACTGTAACTGCTTTTTGCAGCTATGGGTTTAGGTTCTGGAGGGGGCTTTTTAGGAATTTTCGTTGGCGAAGAGGGGGACTTGCCCAGCCTGATGAGCTTCAATGAACAGTGGCAAAACTTTGAACGGCAACTCTTGCAACGTTTCATGGTTAGAACTTTGGATAAATTTTGATCGAGACCCAAACTAGCGTGTTTTCAGGCACCGTTCATACTTGAATCTCATTGGCTACATTTACAAACTGCAATATCATTGAACAAAATAAATACATTAATTCGGCACAACGTCATTAAATATTTCAAATTCTTCGAAAGTTTTTATAATCTCCCATCTTTCGATTTCCTCCCCATCCCAATTCCAGTTGTGAATTCTGATCGTAATGTGAGTAATTCCGTCCAAAGTGTCATATTCTGCATTGGCGGCAGCTTCAAAAGCATCTCCTTTAGAAACGTAATGCATAATACTTTGAGCTAATACCAGTCTTATAGAGAACGAGCTTGTAGTACCAATTATTTTCCAGGTATACATTTTGAAAACTTGAAAATTTATAAATTTTTACCCCTTTATATGCCCTTACAAACACACTGACTGGTTAATTTTGAAATAAATATCAGTAAGCCAAGGGACAACACAATCAAAAGACAATTTATGACATTTCATAAACAAACATACAAAAGCAGCAAATGAAACAATACGTCCTTTATACAATTTGTCCATTTCCAATACAATTTTGTCCAATGAATCTTTTGTCGGTGGAATCGATAGAGCCATTTCTTGAAATTCATCATAGTTGTCCGTGATGACGTCACAAACCAACTCAATGGGTGAGGAGAAAATGTAGCAGACTTTTTCGGCATTTCGGATCAGATCCCGCAACTCCATCAGAAACTGTCCCAGAATGTTTTCCCCGGTCCATTTGCTCACATCTCTTGCATCAGCGTCGTACATCCCCAGACCAATCCCCCAAAATTTATCGTAGATTGCAGCTTCAGCAATTAGAGCGTCCCGCGTTTCTAGCAGTTTGTTGCGTAATTGAGCGTTTTGGAAATATTTTGCACGAAGGCCGGTCATCATAACACGCTCTTTTCGAATATCCCATTGATCTTGATTAAAGTCCACAACTTCTTTAGCCAACTGTTTCTGCTGACGTGGAGATTTAGCAGTCATGATGGCATCATAGGTAGGGGTATCGTGAAAAAAGGCGGCCTTTTCACTTTGATAATATTGTTCAACACAGTTGTAATTTTTGCCATCGATCGTCAGGGGGGACATGTGGAAATTGCTGAAGGGGGACCAGCCAGTATAAAACAGGACCAACAGCTGTCCGTCACTAGTAGAACAATAGGAAGTCATTTTCAAAATATCAAATATTGATTGTCATAGTCAAATTCAGTCCCCTTTATATGGACTTTTACTCCTTTTTACACTTCAGACATACACTGAGCACGTAATCGTGGATAATTTCAGCAGTGTCAATGTCTGTAATACCAGTGATGAAAAATTTACCGTTGTGAAAAAGGCGGATGGTTCCTTCAAAGCATTTCCACGTAATTCCATTGAAAATTTCAGGTTCCAAAATTGGTTTAAATTCGTCGAGTTGCTTATACAGCTGTTCCAGATGAACAGCATAACCGAGTGATGATGATACAACCATGTTGACCACGCGCGATGACTTCACAGATGTATTTAAATGTTTTGCAAGCTGTTCAATACATGACATAGACTGTTCCACTGCTTTACCACCCAAACACACAAAACTTCCACCTTTGAAAATTAAAAACTTCAGTCCTCCAAATGGCAATTTCGCGCCACTGAATTTTGCTGGACTGTACACAGCATCCTTGATTTTGGACGGGTCTGTATTGCACGCAAACTTTCCAACTACAACGATATTGACGACCTTCATAGTAGATGCAAAATGAACAAACTGAATTTTAGGAAAACATTGTGTCTTAAATACTCATATTTTGCATTGCATGCAATGCATTTTTAAGCCAACGACATCGAAATATCTACATTGTATTCACAATTTTTTACATTCACATTTTTGGCCTCGTGATGGAGTTTTTACCTTTAGCTTTTCAACAAACCTTTTAACAATAGAGTCATTTTTTGAGGGGCGTCTAGCCAAATTTTGTGTAATGCATTCTAAGCTTAAGCCACGAGACCTCTTATACAAAAAATATATACAATATTCACCACAAACTATAGTATTCACATCTTGCAAACAAAGTCTATTACATTTTAAAATCACATCAAGATTTGCAATATAGTTTTGAAAAACTGGAAATGGTTCTAAACCATAACTGTCAAAGTACTCTAAGTACTTGTCGATGTAAAAAGCTACCCAGTGCTGCCCTGGTCCACTAGACGGGTCAGTATTTGCTACAAAACAAGCGGGGCGAACGTGTATTGTAGGTAACTGATCGCTAGCAAACACACCAAGAAAACTTTTACGTATACAAGGATCCTTTTGCAAAGTGCGCTCAATTTCCAGAGTATTCATATTGCATAATCGAAGAATGGAGTTCTGTTCTGATCTAATGCAATCATATTATCAAACTCTCCATATATTACAATTTCCACACCGTGTGGGAATTCCCCAGGACTTAGGGGTGTTTTTAACAACATATGCAAAGACAAGTCACCTTCACGTATAAGTTGCATTGCCCCACTATCTACATTATCCGCAGTCAAATCAAACATGAATACAGTATACCCACTACGAAATTCATTGTATGTAATGTCACAACCCATATTGGCATTTGCCATGTCGTTTGTTTCATACAGATACATGTATGGGAAACTATAATTATAATCACCCCATTCGAATCTTAGAGGATATTTAGGAAAATAATCATCTCCATACTTGATGGCGATTTCCTGCACATTAATATTTTCAAACTTTAGTGGGTTTTTAGCAAAGTTGCCATTGTAACCCTCAGCATTTACTATAGCCATAATGATGCGGCGAGGCAACTGACCATTAAAAATTGAATTTTCTACAATTGTTTGTGAACCCGGAACTAAATGTCGAGTAACCATTTTGATACGTCTGATAGGATACTTGGCAGTTTTTGTTTTTAAAATATTCTCAATGGCCAAACTGAGTGATTCCTGTGGTTTCACTTTCCACACATACCATTTCATGGCATCAACACCAAGAGAAAATTCTGTCCCATCACTTAATAAACAAAACTTATTACTATTACGATGAATTTCTATACTAAGTTCACAATCACTAAGCATATAGCGCTCTTGTTTAAATAAGTCACAGTGTAGTGGTGCTAACAACTCTACACTGTTACCATCAACGAAAGGACGACCTCTCAGTAGTAAAGGTTTTGCGGACAAATTCTCAAATTTTCCCGCAATATCTTTATAAAACAATGCTAGTTGTAAATGAGAATTTTTAGCATCCCACCCATAATTAAGTAAAGTTTCGAGATAAGCCTGGTAGGCATAAAGTGGACCTGAATTGTAAATTTCTTTGTCAGAAAGTTTCACAATGACTCTCTCAATGAATGTTTTACCCAGTAAATTTATTGTTGAAACGTTAACTTTGCTTGTATCTACATCACCATTTTCTAGTGTTGGCAATCCAACATCAGCACCGTTGTGCGTAATTCTCAATTTGATGTACAAGTAATTTTTGTTTAAATCTAGCATAAACGTATCTTTTGGGATAGAAATGCGGTAAGGTCCTAAATTTGTAACAGGATTTTGTGTGTAATATTCTGCCCAGTATCCTTTTTCTACCGCCACTTGTGTAGGTGGAGCAGAAAACAGGTCTAATTCATTTTTGAATCCTGGCAGAGAACTTGCGTCTACTTGCTTAGCCATCATAAATATCTGGTTTTCTGTACTTTTTGCCTTTGTGTTTTACCCCTTTTATGCTTTTTCGTCTTGGTCTTGTACCAATACCTTCACCGTTTTGAAGTCTTTCACCAGCTTTAGTTAAAGATCTACCAATAGCTTCTTTGCCACGCCTTTTTATTGATTGTTTTACGTTTTCACCATGTAAATAGTCACCTGCAACGTCACGTGCAGAATGTAATGCCTCCCTACCAACTACAGCTCCTACACTTTTAACAGCAGGCCAAATTGTCCTAAATAGACCACGTAAGAAGCTACCTATTCCTGCACCACGCTGGTAAGGTGTTCCTGCATATACACCACCACCAACTTGTAGAAGGCTACGCTCCCACGTATCTACAGTTTCTGGTCTATATGCCAGCCTCATTTTTGACGTACATGTAATTTTGCAAATACTTTACCATAGTCAAATTTCACTAGCTTACCCGCGTCACTACTTATATTGATTTCTACGTTATCAAATTCTTTCTTAAGTATAGGCACATAATGGGGATTATCGTATATTTTTGTGACAATACTACTGTGCTTTCCTTCGACATCTACAACACGTAATAATGGAGCTGTCACATTACCCACGATTTGTGGTGCTACAATATCACAGTATACAAACATTGAGTAAAAGCCAGCTTTTAAGTCAGGGGAATTTTTAGCTACAAGGTCTTCTACTCTGTACGGTAAATGTTCTAATGGCAATGTGCGCTGTACTCCCCACATTTCAATAGGTTCTTGCTCAGTAGGTTGATCTTGTGATGTTAACACTGTAGTGTCAAAACCTAATATGTAGGCTAAACGATCAGACAGTTTGACATATGAAAAGTTGGGTACTTCCAAATGAGATGCATCCTCTTTTACTCTGAAACATACTCTATTTCTAAACTCATCATATCGAAATTTCGCAGGAGCAGTTTCTTGACGGTTATTTTTTATGTACAAAAGTGTTTTGTTCAAACCATCACATAGATCCTGTATATTTCCGTAGTTTTTTTCTGGCACAGTCTTAACTTTTGTGGTGTCAGTAAATTTTACTGCAATTGTGGCATCGGATTCTGTACCAACATTGTTCCATGTAACAGGATAAATAAGTTCTACAAGAGCCACTTCCCATTCACCATCCAAGTCAATTCTATGAGGTAGCTTTACTCTAAATTTACTCAAGCTATTATCTATGTAATCATGTGTATTACTAGGTAGATGAAGGTAAAAATCCATCATCTTCTGAGATCCAGCTATTAAATTTGTCAGGATAACCTAACCATTTAACGAAATATTGCTTTTTACCTTGTCGTTTTCTAGTTTTTATTACTTTTTCTACCCAGTAGGATTCTGGGGCAGTAACTAATTGTAGTTCAGGCTCGTAAAAACGACCAGTTACAGCTTCACCTTGTAAATCTTCCAAGTGATACATCGGGGGATGCATACGTGTTGCTTTTACAATTTTAAAAAGCTCCTCTGACCAGTTTGGTAAGTATCCTTTTTCAAAAACACCCTTTGTTTTACTAATTCTAACTAAATCATCAACAGAAAATTTTGGTGTTCCCTTCAGTTTCATGTCACTGTAGAGGTTTCTGTACACAATATGATGGTTTTCCTGACGTGAAGCTTCAACTGGAGTCATCCCAATACTTCTATGCTTAGAGTTATTGTATCCATTGACTAGATCTGGCAAAATGTCTATGTATTTGTACGTTCTATTCTTGGTAAAGTACTTCCATATTTTTGTCTTTATAGTTCTATTAAATCTTTCTACAAGACTACACTTAATATCAGGGTTATTGCATGTGAAAAATTTAATATTGTGATTTTCCAACAGATTTTGAAAAGTTTTATTCAAAAACTCTTTCCCTTTGTCAGACTGCAATTTTTTCGGGAATCTATTTGATTCTAAAATTGTTTTAAAAGCGTTAGTAATATCTATCCCACTTTTACTCTTAACAGGGATAACCCACGCAAATTTTGAAAATGCATCTACACAAGTCAAAAGAAATTTATAATTTTCATTATGTTTAGCTATATTTGTCATATCTGCTAAATCAATTTGCCATAAACCATCTATTTCTGTAACAAAATACCTACTTTTCTCATATTTTCGTCGTACTGGTTTGTGTAACGTATACGTATCTTGATTTTTTAACCAATTTTTTACTTGATTTAGAGAAATTCCATGCTCTTTAGCTGCAGAATATAACTTTTGCACACCCGAAAAGGATACGCTACTGGCCGGATCATAGTACAGTTTAGCTAAGATGCTTTCCATTTCAGAGTTTTTAATGCTGTCTCAACTCCTGATCCGTCTTGTAATCTTTTACGTAATGCAGATAAACGCTGTAGTGAATCAGAAAGGGGTCTTGTTGGAGTAGTCACTATATCTGATTTTGTTTCAACTGGCTTGGTGGACTGAAGTCGACGCATATATTGCCACCGAGCCTGGTTCCCTACTAGTTCACGGGGAACATTGCTATCTTTTAACGCCTTAGCAAACAGCTGCCACCCTGTAGCGGGGCTCTTACTGGGCCGGTAGCGTACAAAATCATGAATCAAGTCGTGAATACGTGAACCCTCAATAACCTGTCCTTGGTACTCAATCTCACCCTTTTCATTAATTTTGAGCTCTGATATTTTACGAATGTGATCAACTAATTGGCGACCCGTGTCTTTAAGTGTTTTTGGTAGTGAATCAATAATTGGATCGCTAAGTAGCGTAGGCTGTACCTGCTTATCTGTCTTAATTTTGTACTCTTGAGGCTATAAGCGACTAGTGACTATAGGTATTGGGTAATGGGTAGGTAGGTAATAGTAGGTAGGCACGGGCCACTGGGTTAAAAATGTTTTGACAGAGTCGGTGTCAAACTGTCAATCCTGTCCAGTTCTTGCGTTGGACACGTTCATTTTTTAGAGCGAATATTCAACTTATGGACTGTCTTGGTGGTTTTGGAGACTTCTGCGTGACCGACGAGCAATTCTTTGAATACATCGGTTATGATGAAATCCCTGCAAAGATTATGGCAACCATGGTTCGCCAGATGAACTTTGTGTGCCTTAAGAAAAACTACGAAGGTACGATTAATAAGGATCCGCTCCGAGACTAGCAATTAATGCTCGGTTCATACTCGTTCACTCTTGTACATCAAGGCCCAGTCTTTTACGGTCTACTAAAAGTACCTACGATCCACCTTCTTGGTGCCACTATCCTGCTAAAGAAAGACATCTGAATGATTGTCAATTAAGAGATGATAGGTCTTCTTATTAGACAGCAAAAGCATCGGAGTGAGTGACCTAGTGGGGGTAAACCACATGTCTCTGAATCTGCAGATGAGCGCTCTACCATTTGAGCTGATGGACCCAATGCTGAGCTCTCATTAGGTAGGTATTTCTTGAAGTATCAATCGGGCCTATTTTTCTTCACAATAGGTACAATAATGGCGTTAAAAAACGGAAATATTGAAATTTTGTCACATTCTTATGTTTCAGTCATTGTTGAAAAACTAGCATGCATTCAAAACGTGTCAGAAAATTTGAAATCTACGTTGCAGTCGTGCTCTCATGAATTTGCAAAGTCCTCTAGCTTCACTGATTGCTTGTAAGTTTGGTTCTAAAAAACCCCAAGCCAGCTGCCGTTACTCACTGCGCAAGCTTTCTTCTGGCATTTTCAGCAGCTACAGTCTTGAGTCTACATCAAAACCCTAACTAAAACTAAGGGCCTATTCCTTTACTGGATTAAAGGGTTAATTATAATCGGACTAAACGGTTTAAAAATTAGCTTAAAAATGCCATTCCAATACCTCCGGATCTCGGACTTAAAACGGACTTAACTTCTTGTGCGCTGCTTTTCAATCGGACTGAACGGACTTAACTATGCACGCTAATGTTAAGCGTGCATGTCAAGTCCGTTTAGTCTTAGTCGTAGTTTTGGAATGGGGTCAGACTAAAATTAAGCAGCTGACTTATTTTAACTCGTTTAGTCCGTTTAGTCCGATTGTCATTCCAAAACTTCGGACTAAAATAAGTCCAGTCCGTTTAATCTGGCAAAGGAATAGGCCCTAAGCTAAATTCTAACGTTGGACCAAAATTATAATTAAATCTTAACTAAAAATGAACTAGTACCAAAACTATAACTAAAACTAAACTAAAATTCTCTCACTGAAGCATACTAAATACTTTACGAGTTCTTCAATTTAGCCTAGCGATGCCCAACTTGGAATAAATTGCGGATTAATAGGTAGTTAGTTAGATTTGTTGATGAAAACTGCCAATAGGCTAACGGTGCTGTCTGTTTATTAATGAAGCACTGATTAAGGAATCTAAATTTTGCCTATGCCATATGCCTGTAGGTTTCAGTATTGTGTTGTTCCTATTTTAGCTATGCTACAAAATACCTTATCTGTATAACAGAGCCCATACTCGTGGAATGTGGCTTGAGTGCTGCCTCGGTGATTTGTCAAGAAAACAGAATTTATCATGAAGATTTTCAGCCTCATTGTAAACATCATTTGTATTGTCCTTAGCTTCTTACAGTTTACACAAAAAACTATTTACATTGTCATCTGTAATGTGCTTAGTTTGACGAATTTCTAGTATGCCTTCAAAAAAATGTTGTGCCGTTGACTGTTTTGAGTCTTATACTCAAGATGTGGGCTTATCTTCTTCCTTGCGTACAAGATTCTTTAATATAATACAACAATAATGATCCGTGTTTATGTTTTCAATCTTAGCGTCACTGCACACAAATTATACTTTTCGACGGCAGTTTCTACAGTTTATATTCTAAATTTATATTTATCATTATTTTAAATTGTCATTATGTAAAACGCTATTATTTACTCGATTCTAGATAGGTAATTTTCCAAATGGCAAATATGTAGCAAACAATTTACGTCACGGCAATAAGTATCTCCTACTTTCGAAATCAATGACAGGGATTCACAAAATTAGACAGAGTCTTTTAGAATGAAGCAGCCAATCTGATAGAAAACGCTGTGTATTTTATACGATGACGTGTACAGTACATTGTACTCGGTTTAACTCAAAACCTTTGGTGAATCCCAACCATGGCTCCGTAGTGCGTTCGTTCACCAAGTCTGTTAAAACTAATCTGAAGCTAGCTCAATGTGAAGTCCGCACCAGTTACATACTTCGAGCAGAAAAGCTATATATACTATATATATATATATATATATACTATATATATATATATATATATATATATATATATATATATATATATATATATATATATATATATATATATATATATTCATTTTAAAAGGCTTCTTACTCCGTCAGTAGCCAATAATTTAATCTGAACTGAAATGATCTAGACAAATTACAAAGGAATAAATTACAAAGGAATTAAGGAAATAAAGTAAATTGTACTATTATATACATACATTACGATACTGTAAGTAGACAAAACAATCTGTGGACGCTTCAAAAATAGAAATTCTATTAAGCAACACAATTCATCAACATGAGAATACCAAATGTATATACAGTACACACATTTTCTGCATTGCACGCGTAAAAAAGTAAGTGCCAACAAAAAAGATAACACGAACTGCCAAGTGCCAACTGCCAACTAGCACTGGATATAATCTTGGTCAATATATGGCGGTAGTCATTGCTTGCAAATTCGAGTAGGCAAAATATATATTGTTCATTTGTCACTGTAACAATACTCACTGGAATTAAACCAATGAACAAAACCTGAGCCTGTTAATCGATTAATTGCCGTAGGGTTGATTTAATGCCATCTGTTGACGAAAAAATGGCGTAAGTTTAAATAAAACGTTCATTTTTTAAACACGATGCAAGAGAAGCATTACTTCAAAAATGCAATAGTGGCTACTTTAATGCAGTCCATACTTACTGCATGTAAATAGACTGTGATAGCACAAAATATTTTTATTAAATTTTTATTAAAAGTTTCACTTTGTACAAACGTGAGGAATTTGTAATTCCAAAATTTATTTCTGCCACACTCAATCGAGCAAAACTCAGGTCGATTATACACAAAAAATGTTGGACTGCTCCCTTAATTCACTGATTTCTTCACTGAGTTTTCCAAACTATTCCACTTTCAAGATGTTTACTGGTAATATAATGTAATTAATTAATGATAATTTAATGGTAACTAACATACGCAATCAGATGAACTGCATAAAGATTTTCAAAGTACTTCAAACAGTTGTCTATTCTACAGAATGCAGAGTTATCAAAAAGTAAACATAAAAAGGTCTACGCAGCTATATAAAATTAATGAAATAATTAAAATCTGGTATCTATTTTATGACATTTTCAGTAAGATTAAATTTTTGAAAAATTTCGTAACACGAAAATAGACGTCTGAAATTTGGCATTTGAATCTAGTAAACATTTCACAGTCCTAGTCAGATATAAACATATAATAAAATGGCTAAATTTTGCACCAATGTAACTGAAGTAGGTAGGTACACAGGCAAGAAACAAGCAACACTGTCTTGGAAACGGAAACTGAGTTTCGCACAATGCTCATATCAAGAGTACATAATAGTGTCTCACTCTTTATAGAAGAAGAGTGAGACACTCTCCTTTCTGTCTGTGTTATAGCGCAGGCAGATGCGCTCGTCATTTCCAGCCCACATGTTGCCGATTTATGCAACATGTGGGTAGCCAATCAGAAGCGACTTTCGCTTCTGATTGGCTGGACGCCTGTGCACGTGCTCCAATCAGCACGCAGGCGGCCTCACGTGCTCCAATCAGCACAGTGGCCGCCATTACAGCCATTTCATTGTTACATTTTGCCATGATCGGTCGGGTTGGGGGTTTTTTGTTTTTTTTTGCCCAAAGTTATATTTTGCCGACATTTTTATCATCATTTTCAGCGATTATTGCTAGTATGTGCTGAATATGATGTTAACTGGTAAGTTAAATGTGTTTTTGACGAATTTCAGGCGATAGCACGTGAGGCCGCCTGCGTGCTGATTGGAGCACGTGCAGAGGCGTCCAGCCAATCAGAAGCAAAGGTCGCTTCTGATTGGCTACCCACATGTTGCATAAAACGGCAACATGTGGGCTGGACATAACGAGCGCATCTGCCTGCGCTATAACACAGGCAGAAAGGAGAGTGTCTCACTCTTCTTCTATAAAGAGTGAGACACTATTATGTACTCTTGCTCATATTGATTCATACCAAAAGTACTCAATCGAGAACGCTCTTATTTGGGTTCTTTTTTGGCCGCTAATAGGTATTGAACGCATCTATCACTCTGCCAAACTGGCCGGTGGGAAGAAAGTAATACTCTTCCCATTGAGTACTCTTGATTATAGACAAAATTTTACGTTGCAATAACAACAACGAGGACAGTATGGCTAAAAACATTTAGTTAAGTCTTAATCTACGAGATCAAGACGTAGCCTTGCTTTACTAAGCAGTCTTAATGCGACAATATTTCAGGATATTTTATTAAATAGAATGCAAAAAATTACATTGAATTATTGTGTCGTATGCTATGAGGACAAAGGTTGCGCTGCAGGGCCAAGGGCACTAAATGCTTAATTACTGAAGTTCGACCAAATAATGCTGGACCCTTCATTACGAAAAGAACGAATTGCAAGCATCCAGGGGCCTGTTGCTCAACTTTACGGGTCGATTTCACAAAGGTGGTTTTACGTACGTTTTACATGATTAGCACGTAATTTCATTACGAAATATCGAATGATTTGTTACGAATTTCGCAGATTTTCTTAAACCATTGGTTTAACTCAGTTGAATTTTCAAACCTGCAGCACAACAGGTCTCTGTTCTGCTGAAATTTCAACTGAGCTAAACCAATGGTTTAAGAAACTCCACAAAATTCGTAACAAATCAGGCAATATTTCGTAATAAAATTACGTGCAAATCATGCAAAACGTACGTAAAATCAATGGTTTAGTAAAACCACCTTTGTGAAATCCACCCTACAAGTCTTACAATTGTAACAATATTATAAGTGCAAAATCAGGTGATTCGTAATGAATTTATATGACGAATTCGTAACGAATCACCTGATTTTGCATATGCAATTCTTACAATTGTAAGACTTGTAAAGTTGAGCAACAGGCCCCAGAATACAGTGAGTAGTCACAAGAAACACGCCACTTTTATTGTTGTCTCGGGTTCAGTAATTTTTGGGCAGACTTTAGTAAAATTTTTCCAGTAGAAGCAACGATGATAAACTAACTTATGTGTGGGATTGCATGAAAAACTCAAATTCAAACAAATTAAACTTAATAAAATAAATAAATAAACCATCGTTAAAAATCCAGAACGTTATACCGCAAACGATGAAACGCACCACAGTGTCAGTACGCTCTCGTCCTCGTGTGAAAAAACTAACATAACATAACACAATTTATGGCAAACTGAATAAAGCATGATTAGGCTGATGTACATACAACATTTACAACAAAAGCAATTCCATAATTTAACAGATCTCTACAAAAATGAGAGGGTATGAAAAATTATCCAAATCTCATGTACTCTTGGTAACATTATAGAGTGACCCTGCAGAGCCACATAGAGAGCGGGGCACCGGCAATAGTACTGGGGCAATCCTGACGTCCGCCCACCAGGAGAAAACAGCAGTCGTACTCCAAGCCTTGGGCCACTGAGGACGTCTGCAGTAGAAGCTGAAGTAGAAAAACTCACGGCGTTTGGGTACACGTTAAGGGTGGATTCATATTTACATCCGACAAAATTACTGAATAATCCCGGCACAAGCTGATTTTATAGAGTAATTAGTGGCGTGATAGTTTCGTAATTTTGCCGGCTGACAGAACGGACATTAATTATTATGGTTGTAAGTATGAATCCCACCCTTATGGAGTTAAGAAATGGTCAAACCGTCCACAAAAAGGCAAATACAGTCTTGGGAAATTATCTAACAGTATTACTGCCGCTCATAACATGGAAAATAGAGGCAGCATACGGCTCTGAAAAGTTACAAGGTCAAAATTGAGAAGAAACTGCCCAAATTTCGCCAGTTTAATTAAACTACCCCAAGTATGCGGATAAGATCAAGCAAAAAATATGCAATACTCCACTTACGTCCTCGATATAGCCATCCTTTCCCGTTTCTCCCTTTGCAATCTGCACCACACTGTCCACTGGATTGACACCCGTAGAAAGTTCTGTAGTTTCCTGACTCCCCTGCAGTGGACCATCAATAGCCCAAGCTCGTTTATTTTGTTGACTCTGCCCTGCTGGGTACGTGAACATTTCCACCGTCTCAGATTTGTTCCCCCCCGGAGCTACGGGGGGCGAAAAAACTCTGGCTGCTTCCGTTGTGTGATCATAGTTGTCCATGACTGAGCCAGGGGGAGCCATAGCATACAGGGGATTGTCGAAGGAGTGAATGGTTTGGTGGCCAGCTCGAGATTGCAGTTGGGCACGGGTTCCCAAAATCCACTGGTCCCCGACATTGGCTGTTTCTGTGCTGCCCATACTGCTTCTGAAAACAAATGGTGAAATGTTAGGTCCAAATAATGTAAAATCGAAGAATCTGACAAGATATTTGCGTTTCAATAGCTAAGCCATCGTAACCTTCCATTACTGTAATTATAAGAAATTTTACTATTTTCTTTCCGTTGTTTTCAATTCGGACAAACAAAATTAAATTATGGTTGATTGTTGTGACCATATCCGTTCCTTTACTAAGTTTCCAAGCAAATAAACTCAGGTTCCTCTCGTTTTACTGGGCATTACGTTGAACATAAGGACTGACTATAATAACACATAAGGTGTGGCACCAAGACGTAAGATGATAGCGCGATTCCCATTGAGCATATTTTTACATCATCTCGACTGCAAAAAGATGACACTAGTCGATTTCAACCTTCAATGAAGCAGATCACCGCCGCTACCATAAAAATGGTCTTAACCCTTTCATGCCGGGGCTTACCCTGTCTCGACAGCCGGACTCTAACACCCTCTAGTTTTTTGGCCATTGCTCGAGCTACATGCGTCGTATAGATCGCAAGACCAGCATTTGTTAGAGAAATTAATGGTGAACAAAACTTAGTCCGGCGATTAAGGGTCTAGGACGCACCGTTTTTGAGTTATAAGCGCTCAAAGTTGAGAATTTGTAAAAATCTGCGCCACCACTCAGGCATAATATGTACCTCACCCTAGAGTATTAAGAACATAGCAACCGTGCGCTTGCATAGCTGAATGCTAGAAAATAAAATACAATATCCGCTGTATCTGATGCACAAAAAGCTGACTGCCGGGGTTGCGATTAATTATCATAATGTGCCCATAAAGAAAATGCTGCTTTTGCGATGAAAAAAGTCAAATTTTCACACTGCATAACTAAGAATAGGTTTTGTTGTATGGCAGTAGAAGTAAAATTTGGCTGCTAATTACAAAGATCTACGATTGGCAAATAAAAGGTTCGAGGATTAGCAGACTAGAACTAACTAGCCAAGTTTTATAGACCCAGATACGGTATTCATAACGTTGGTGCCATATGGCCCCTCCAGGCATGAAAGGGTGAAACAGTAAAGCAGTGTGTAGCGCTATATTAATGTGAGCCATCGTTTAACTTCAACACTTGAGCCAATTAGTACATACAGTTACATAAATAAAGTCAATCCTTAACTATGTTGAATTTGGTAAAAAGTAAACTAGCAATCGGGCCTAAGGCTTGGTCACGAACCTGTCAGCAGCACTACTCGCAGGATTGACATTTTGCACAGCATCATTTGCTCTCGGCGAGTTTTCCAGATCTTCTACACGGGGCAAGGCTTCAATTCGGTTTGCTTTCGATAATATCTTGGTGCCCTTAGAAGGCGGCCCCTCTTGCGTAGGGGTTGGACTATGACTAGAGTTACTGTTCACTACAGTATGAGCAGGGAGGGGCCGGGTGGGTAGGGTTGCTTCAATACCGTCCATGGGGAGTTCTTTACGATTTACCCCCACTGTGGGGGTCCGTAAATCAACGTCCGGGCTGAATAGGGGGGCCAGAGTGTGAAACGAACTGGGGCGGGGCAGTCCGCAGCCAGGCACAGATAAATTGGCTACTTTGCTCCAGGAAAGGCGGTCTGAAATAAAAAAAACAACTTCACACCAACGCAGGAATGATTATGGTGCAATCAACAAAGCTCAGAAGGGACACTACTTGATGATGATCAACGACACATAATTTTTCGCATACTATATTAGTAGAACAAATATACACAAAATACAAATGGGCAATCTACAAGAATCCTTCTGTGAAAGGGAATAGATTCTCTTATATCGACACCCTTGTGTGTGACGTGAGTGTTCATAACAATGCTATTTATATACCTTTGGTGGCTCACCCAGACTGCAGCCGCATGTAATATACTCAATAAATCCTATAAAGCTCAAAGAAGAAGAGTTCATAGCACATTAAAGAAGGAAAGTGCACAGCACACCACATGGCCATACCAGCTAACTATAAACTCATATACTTTCATACCTATTCGGTGTCACTGTGTAATAAGAAAGCTAATGTACCTAAAGTGAAACACCACAGGTCGTTGGAGGGTTCTCCGTTGGTCCCGCAACAGCCTCCGAAAATATACATACGACCACTGGCACTCTAAAATAATGAGATAGACACAACTGACACAAGAGGCACAAAAATCACGTATGACACTAAGCACTGCATCGAGTCATTGAGAAAAATATATACTTCTACTAAATCTATCAATTAGGTAGTCAATGTTACCTTTAAAGTATCGGAAAGGTACGAAAAATTGTGAAACCCTGGCCAACCCACCTATTTCTTTTTCTGTTTTCATCAAGAGCAACCAAAGTGTTACACTGGTATATAAGAGTGTGAAATATCATACACACACATGCTGCAGCGAATGGTTCAAATCTGACACTCACCGAAATTGCACTGTGCCCATGAATCGCCCCGGGTCCACCGAACGCACGAACGTGTTCCCAGCGAGATGAGCCTAAAATCAAAATAGTCTATCTATAATAAGTTTTAAATTTTGAGGGGCAAGAAATTTGTGTCTGTCTCAAATGGAGGCGCTTGTGCTAGAATCACTTGCTCAAATCGAGTTATTACATTATATAGCTTTCTTCTGAAGATTCGAAGTAGCTTGTTTTCTACAATATTATACATTCATAGTAAGACTAACTGTCATTCTGGTTAAATTATTTCAGTTATAACAATGGGCGCGACGTTTGGATAGTGACAGCCGCCCGGACAGACTACAGCCAGACATTTACCCCCAAAACAGTTCCTTCACGACTTCGCCCGATCCATTTTTGTCACCCAGACTCGGTTGCTCACGATAACTAGCCCATCCTTGCCCAAGTTAATCGCAAACCCTAGACCGTCATGATCATTTTCTTACGCATGTATGACTACCATCTGACCAAATTTATATCGCCAAAGTGTGTCATGAGACGGTGAGAGATTATTCATGCCGCCACAAATCCACATCTCTTCGCGCATCACCACAGCAGTGTGGTAGTGGCGGGGACTGGGGCAGACCACGGGGCCGTGAAGAGGGTCCGGGGACGGGCTGAGCAGGGTCCACTCGTGGCTAACTGAAACAAAATAACGACACTGATATAGGAGCCTTATTCAAAATTAAAAGTAGCAGATTAGGTTTTACTACTTTACCGAATTGCACTAATGCACACCAGTTTTTCTGAAAAATGGTAATTGCGTGGTTTTTTTTTGGTTTCGGGGGGCAGAAAAAATTCTAAGACCCGCGCAGAAAAAAAAAATAAACACCAAAAAAAAAAAAAAACCAAAAAAAAACAAAAAAAAAAAAAAAAAAAAAAAAAACAATAAAAAAAAAAAAAAAAAAAAAAACAAAAAACAAAAAAAAAAAAAAAAAAAAAAAAAAAAAAAAAAAAAAAACTTAAGTGAGCCCCTGGAGCGGGTAGAAAACTATGATTAAGCGGCTCAAATTTTCCGACCCATTCTCAGCCGAGTACTTGCAAGCCGAGTCCACGTTCAAGACCGACTCTGACGCAATGAGAGTTAGAGGAACTGTATTTATATTTGCACTATCACTTAATGCAAATTAGAAATTGAGTACAAATAAGTTGAGGGTCTGCATCCAGCAACAGTTTTAAGCGTCATCGATTAACTTTAAGTTCCTTTAGACTAATCTGATTTATTTAATTCAATAATATTAAGGCCACCGCGTTAACAGTAACTATTCGAACGTTATTCAATCACGTTGTTGACACTAATCTCCATTATTCGTCAAATAAAAGTCGAAAGAAACTCCTCAAACTTTTAAACATACCAGCACACAGCTTCCACAGGTGATTGGTGGAGTGTGTGAGATACGTGTATCCGCCAAAGAGGTAGAAGTCACCCTTGAAGAGCACAGTGCTGTGGCCGTAGGTGGCCGGGGGCAGGGAGGGGGCGGCCGTGGCAGACTCCTTGGTGCCGTAGTACTTCGTGTTGGAGCGGTGGAATGTGGTTTTGCCTGGAGACAAGAGTATTCAATAAGTATTACGCAATAAGCAATAAGCAATATTTCATGAACTTTTATAGTTCGCCCTTTTTCATCTTTCGATCGTTCTAATTTAATAATATATATAATATACTAGATAAAAAGAGTGACTTTCACAAAATATAGAAGACTGGTATTCACAAACGGACTTAATTAGTTAATACACGTAAAGGTTCCTGAGCTTGACCTTTCACAGGTTATAGAAGCTGTCGAGACAGTAATAAAAAGTTTGAGTTTTCATGAAATGAGTTTACACTTTACAGACTTTCTTTCCGACTGTCAGCTAGCTTGGGGGGCTTGACTACAATCTATGATCAATAATGTTATAATATTGAAAAAGCCATACAGCATAATATAAATTGAGCTGACAGTAGCAGTTGAAAGACAATAATCATATTACAAAAACAAAACAAAATAGTTGAAACAAACCGGCATTTGATATTAGAACAGGCTGTTTTCCGTCAATGAACGAGAACTGACCCCCAAATATGTACAACAGACCCTACAAAGTAATGTAAAAACGGCTTAATAAGGAGTCTTCGCTGACCTCAGTCAAAACTTTAGGATGAAGTACAGCCAACTAACAAATACAACAAACAAAATAATTTAGCTTGCATGATCTGGTCAGAGATACGCTGCCACAAAGCTAGAATTCCCGTTAATGTGCTGACGGTAAATAGGTGAACGTGACAGTCTTGACATTTTAAAGTATAGTCAAGTTTTGCCCTTGAAATGTATAGTACTTTGTTGAGCAAACAAATATATATTTATATAGAGATGTAATCGGCTAATTATGTAAAAAACGGCGCCAAAATATCGAAAAGAGTTGTAGTATTTTCGGACTTACCCGTTGGCAAATTATGAGCACCCATGAGAAATCTTAACTGTCCAGATTGCGACATTTGAAATCACTGAACTCTATGTCACTGCCAATA
Source organism: Trissonchulus sp. WLG1_4 (assembly GCA_030248245.1). NCBI lineage: Eukaryota > Metazoa > Nematoda > Enoplea > Enoplida > Ironidae > Trissonchulus > Trissonchulus sp. WLG1_4. The sequence continues at coordinate 19,926 of JASANF010015250.1, forward strand.
TACAGTTATATACAGTGTTGGTCGCCTACCTTATAACAGCAAGTGGTCGCCGCTTCCAGCAGAGGCAGTCCTTCCGTTTTCATATGCTTCCACCGTCCTCGCCCTACAACAGTAAAAAAACAATGAACAGATTCTAAAAAAATTGACACATAAGCAGGGCCGTAAAGTTTACAATGACGTCGTGTTGTAACTGCCGGCTTCCGACAAAACTGATACGGTGAGAGCACTGTCGTACTACAGTTGCCGCATTAATTTTTCAATTTCAAGTCTCTTTCACAAGTGTAACAGTTAGTACTACTGAAACTTTTAACCCTAAGGCGCTTTGTGGCCACAAAAACCGTTATGTTCTACCTATGGTATCTGAACGCAAACTGAATTGGTAGGTGCCACCAGAAAGAATAGGCAATAACTTTAGTTTCAGTTTTAGACATCTGCGACGCACTTCCACTATTGAATAACATAAATTTTCCATTATACACGAACAGGAAGCCCTCTTCTTAATCATCTTAGCAAGCAAATAACTATCAGAATAGACTAAGACACATACTCAAATTAAATCTCCACAAGTCTCTAGTGACCCGAGTGTACTGTCGACCGCCCGTCAGGTACAAATAATTGCCGGAGAGAGTGGTGGATGACTTGAGTCTGTTCTTAGGCCACCCCCCCTTGTCCTCCCCCGGGGCTACGATGGGCACCCAGACCGCACGCATCTAGCATGGCAACAATAATGCAGCACCACTCTAGCACCCAGCCAGCACAGCATAATACTGCGCAAAGAACCTGCAACAAAAACAGACATACTTGGGGCCTGCTTTTCACAAAGGGGATGGTGTGCGGTGTTACGTTATGGGGAATGTGTGGGGAGATCATGTGACAGTGACATCCCATGGGGTGCCCGAACGCGGGGATTCCCCAAGTTCCTCCACAATCCACATCATGAGAAACAGGCAACTTATAATAATGCAGAAATTCCAATCTGTGCTAAGAGTTTGAGCACAGAGGTCTAATCAGAAACATTTTAGCACGCGGTGGCTTAAGCCCTGTTCACACGAGGCAACTTTCGGGCAACTTAGTTGCCGCGACTTGGTCGCCGCAACCAAAAGTCGCGGCAACGCACGCGTTCACACGTGCAGTTTTGGTGGCAACTAGTTGCTGCGACCGAGTCGCTCGGTTGCAGCAATAGCCAATCATTTTCAGCCTTATATTTAAAATACCCAATCAAAATTGAAAAGCGGGAAATCCCAGATATCTTTTGCTTCAGTTGTTCAAAATCTGGCCTCAATTGAGTTTGCACGTTGTGTTACTACAACTACAGTGGTTGCCAGGGCTGGTTTTTTTTCCGGAAAAAAATATGGCCGAAAAAACTTTTTGTTTCTATTTGAAGTATCGCCAATGTTAAACCTAAAAATTCAGTTTTAATCGGTTGGGGTGGGGTAGGCTTGCTTACGTTTTTAAACAATTTTTAAGCATTTAGAGCAAGTTAAAACTTTGCACGACTAATTTACCAGTTTCGAGGTGTCACTGCACACGCGATGGGCAAAAATAGCGGATCATGGAGGTTAAGATATGATATTAGGCAGTCATGTAAAAATCTACTTCGTAAGTGTTAACAAAAATGTAACTGAGGTAAAAAGTAGACAGTAAACAAGCACGTTTTGCGAGCAGGTTTAATTAATTTAGATAGACTTCGCTGAGATTACGCTTGCCCTGCTGAGGATATTCTTCGAATATAAAACGCGGCATCAAAATTTTTTAAAGCCAAGATTTTAATTTGAATTGCTAGCCTTGTCTACTTATTGTGCGACCTAGACTTGCACAACGCAATTGGGTACATATACACACGCCGCCGTCATTACGTGTCCGCCGCATTGTCGCCAAGCCACAGACGTGTGAAGCTTGACAATATTTCAACAAACCGACTATTTCACTATATTTAAAAATACAGATGATGGACTTTTATTCTACTGATACACTATAAAGGTCATTTTCTACATTTAAATAAAAAACATTAGTCGGACATGTATATATATGAGGTAAGTGACATCGTCAACCGTTGCACCGCACGGTTGCCGAAGTGATCGGAAGTCCATCATTTCACGGTTCTGATGTGCTGATAAGCAGTCGATGAAACATTGCTGCAACAGGTTTCATCACACCACTGTTGCAACATGACGGCGGGACAGCAAAAAAGTTGTGTCACTGCATTGTCAGTCCACCTACAGTACACAATGCTGGCCGCGTATTGCAATCGTCTACGCATAACATTTTACACAAGCTACCATTGTTGCAGCACTGTTTAATGCATGAAGATTCAGCATTAGTCGTACTTAATATTGTGTGGACAACAAACATTGTAGGCTACAGAACCACATTGCATGATTGCACACACACACCCAAACATTTAGTGTATTTATCTGACCTACCTGTTTGCACAGTGTAACTTAACACTGTCAAAACAGATACGTGTTAATAGACGTTTCGCATTATAGTATATACGCGGCGGCTGAGGCCGCCGCGTAAAAATATGTCTGTGTGAAATGGTCCTATAAGATCTTGTTGGATTAAACCTTAAATTGATACACTACACGCTTTGCTCAAGGCGCTTTTGAGCCGCATATAGCTTCTTTTCTCCATTTCATGTAGTCACAATGCTTGACATTCCACAGGAAGGGCCGCTCTTCGTACAGGTCAATCAATTTGTTGACCGTGTCCTAATTGCACAGAGTTTGTGAGGGCACTGCCATTGACACCGCCATACACACATAGTTACGCAACTGCTGCGCGCAAAAAAGCCCATGCCGTAGGCTAAAATTGAATTTGACAGTGCATACTTTTGTATTCACAAGCTTAAAAATAGGAACGTGCGTGAGCAACAGCCAATCAGAGGACGAGTTGCCCCAAGAAAGTCGCCGGTTGCCCGAAGCGATCGCTCCTAGAGCAATCGGAGCAACTTGGTCGCCGCAACTTTTTAGTCAAGTCGCCTGTGCGTTCACACGGCATTTTTCGAGCAACTTGGCTGAAATTTGGTTGCCGCGACCAAGTCGCGGCAAATAAGTTGCCCGAAAGTTGCCTCGTGTGAACTCTTACTCTTACTCTTACTCGGGATTTACTCTTACTGTCTTGTCCTTTTTACTTGAGCTTAGCTGTGCCTCATTTGCCTGTACCTATCTTCGAACTCCAATACCGTTGAACAGCGTTTTTACTCTTAATTAAGGGGCTGAAATAAAAAGCAAAAAGAACTCTGTGTGAAACTGAGCCTTAAATTTCCTAAAAACCTAAGCAAGATAACGTAAGCAATGGTTTTCAAACATATGTACATATCATCTCCACGCAAGCAATGCTAATATGAAGCATATAACTGCGTAGATTCCATCCAACATAGTCAATACAGAAAGTACAGCGAGTATATCACACACAAACAAACTCTACTTCGACTCAGAGATACATATTACAGACCACCTGCACATCTGACGAAAAAGGACAGGGAAATTTGTTCCCAAGTTGAATACGTCTTGTAATGTGGCAAATATTAAAAATAACATGAAAATTTTAAATTCAGAATAATATTCACAAAAACTAGTTTATAAAGTAAGCTTCAATTTTGTTCTGCATATATACGACACGACATACAAGTTTTCCAAAGTTGGCAAACATTCAAGGGAACTTTGTTTACGAATGTAGAATGCTTGTCGGGTAAACATAATCAAGTGGGGCAAGACTAAATGATAACTAACTAACTTATCTATTAACTTATCTTATCATTCATTATCTATTAACTCTGCTCTGCCTCGCTACACGAAACACAATTACACACCAACACGTTGAGAGCGGGCTGGGCCAAGGGGCGGCTAGCAAGACGCATCAACAGAACCAAACTAACCATACGAAACTACCGCGTGACTAACCCAGACAGTAGCGCTCCCGCACTCCCGAGGGGCGCACCATACCCAGCAACAGCGACTTGCTAAACCTCTCCTTGCCCTACCATTTATTGATTTAACCGCAAAACAAACAGTTATACTGTTACAAAGCAGCAATGAACACAATACTGAATACTACAAATGACATCGCAAAGGGTGGGCGGGAGGGAAGTCAGTTGCTTAACTGCAAACCAATGAACTGACCACACTATCGTAGCGACTACTTAAGTAGTTAGGTTCTACACTAGAATATATTATTACTAAGTATTTAGCTCGGCTAGCCAGAGTTAAATCTGGCTCTTAACTCTGCTCTGCCTCGCTACACGAAACACAATTACACACCAACACGTTGAGAGCGGGCTGGGCCAAGGGGCGGCTAGCAAGACGCATCAACAGAACCAAACTAACCATACGAAACTACCGCGTGACTAACCCAGACAGTAGCGCTCCCGCACTCCCGAGGGGCGCACCATACCCAGCAACAGCGACTTGCTAAACCTCATATCTCAACCCGCACACCCGCGCAGCCCGCTCGCTCACTAGCCAGACCGAGTATGCTACTAGTACTAAACATCCCAAAAATCATGAAGACAGAATACATAAAATATACGAATACGCACAAGCACAAAAAAGTTAGCAGTAACAATGAATTACTTAACCAAACCCGAAAAAGCTTTCGTAGCAAATTCAGTTAATGATAATGGGTGACTCGTGTATACTTTTTGAATACTTGTGATTTCCAACGACCCATATTTTGTAACGCCCACTCAGACAAACCATGTTGGGCTAGTTCCGTAGCAGCTCCTATCCGAAAAGAGTGTGTGTTATAGTTTTCTGGATTTAAACCCGATCCAGTAAGGGCTAGTTTGAAAAGTTTTTCGAAATAGGCTCTACTAAGCTGCAGACCTCTTGGGGTACTGATGCTAAATGACGTGGCTTGGCAGCCCGAAAGTCTATGGTACCGTTTTATAGTCAGACCGGGACAAAACTCCCATTTTGAACCACATAAACAAGGAATGCAAAAAGTCCACCCATGTCCTTCTTGATCGCACTTAGATTTTGGCACTAAACCGTAGAAAACATGATTCTTCAGTCCCGAATGATTGACTGTTAATGTACCATGAACTCCGGTAATTTCGCTAATTCGTAGTAGCCCGAAAAACATAAGGACAACTGCGGCCTGAAAAATTGAAGCTTCCCCGACGCTAAAGATAGAATTAGCTGAGAAAATCAATTTTGTGAGTATTTCAATTGTAATCGGCAATCTGGTCGGGCGAACGGCGACCTTGCTTAACCGTTTGTAACCTCTAAGTATACAAGCAAACGGCGGTTTGCCTAGAGGGGGAAAATCATAACCCTTCATTGTCCCCATAAATTTTATTCCCGTTAAAAGTTGACATAACCTACTGTAAGAAACTCGCATGTACTTAGAGTGTGCTATGAAATACTGTAATTGACATTTAAAACTTTTATACTGTAGTGCATTGGTTAAACAAAATATGTAAAATTTTTTCCAAGCATCAGTGTACAGTTTTCTCGTAGTCTTAGAGATACCAGCTTCCATTAACGTTTTCACTTGTCCAGTAAGGAATCCCAGATAATTGGGGAAATTGAGTATGGCTTTGGGTCGGCTTTTGGATTGGCCAATCGAAAAACCTGAAAATTACCCCGTGATAAAGCGTCAGCACCAACATTAGTAATTCCGGGAATAAATTTTGCATCAATGTTAAATCCATGTACCAGTGACTGTACTGTTATAAGCCGAACAATGTGCATCAGAGATTTAATCGGTGACGTACGCTTCTTGAGGATTCCTACAACTGCTATGTTGTCACAGTGGCACACAACAGTGGAACCCGCAAAAAGGTCTGCCCACAGTAAAATAGATATTCCAATCGCCGCTAATTCCATCCATTGTATCGAAACACTGTCCCTAAAATTAATTTGGAATGGCTGCGGCCACCGTGTTGAAAACCATTTGTTAGCATAAACTCCGCCGCAGCCATAGTTTGTTGAGGCATCGGTAGTTACAATAACCTTAGGGGTAACTCTAGATTGAATAAATTTGACTCCATTCCAGTTATCAAGAAAATACTTCCATGCCTCGATGTCTTTTCTAGCTTCTGCATTTAATCTGATGTGATGCGTAAGTTGTTTCACCCCCACTGAAAGGTCTATCAAACGTCGAAGGAAAGGACGACCCGGAGAAATCACTTTGCAAGCGAAAGACAACTGTCCGATAAGCGATAATATTTCTTTTAACGAAGCTGACTTTTTATTGCAAAAGGCGGCTATCTCTTGTCTCAGGTGGACTAATTTATTTAGCGGTAGGCGTAATTCCTGTTTAACTGAATCAACCTCGATTCCGAAGACGGTCATTACTTGGCTTGGCCCCTCTTGTTTTGTCGGTTCTAATGGGACTCCTAAATTTTCGAACACTTGCAGCCCGGTTTTCATTTTAAGTAGACACCCATTATAAGACTCGTTAGCTATCCAGAAGTCATCCATTAAGTGTACAATGGGATTTATATCATAGTTTATAAATAGGATGCGTTCTAACGCAGTCGCGAATCGTTCCCAAATACATGGAGACGAGCTCAGACCAAATGGCAAGAATTTATCATAGTAAAATTTGTTATCCCATTCTATTCCTAGCAGATGGTGATCCTCTGGTCGAATTGGAATGTTACGAAATGCAGATTTTACATCCCACTTTGCCATATAGCTTCCTTTTGGGAGTAACAAAAGAGAGGAGGCTATTTCATCTATGGTACCATAGGCTACAGGAAAGTGTTCCATACAAATTGAATCGTTGAGACTGTCGCCTTCCGGAAATGAAAGATGGTAGATCATACGAAATTCGGAAGAACCCTTCTTAGGGACGAGGCCAACAGGGTGACTTTGAAAGAATTGCAAGGGGGGTTTTTCAAAAGGGCCTTCAATTCGGTTTAACAAAAGTTCCTTTTCAATAGAGTTTGCTATTGTTTGCCGGTTTAATTGGGCACTTTTCAAATTACGGGATACACGAAATTTCTGAATTCCGGTAAACCCGATCCAAAACCCCCGAAGAAAACCCCGGACTAAGAAGTTTACGAAGTGGTCAGGTAAGGAGGCTTCCCGAAGCTCCAATTGCAGGATATTTACATCAATTACCGAGTTCACCAAACGATGTTTATGAGGATCCGAAATTGGAGCACAGTTAAATATATGTGGAGAAACCGAATTAATTTGAACTGGTAACAGACTTCTT